>OU898284.1:1827259-1949278 GCA_918026665.1 Diabrotica balteata
AGAGGAAAATGAGGTCGCCCAATACAAACTTAGAAAAGATCCGTCATGGACGAGATAAGAGGTCAAGAATAGAAAAGTCTTAGAAGGAGGTGAAGACCTTTGTGCAAAATAGAACCCAATGGCTCGTTTTCACTGAAGCTCTATGCTCTATTCAGGAATTCAAGAACCTTATACAAAATGTATTTTGTCATACACAGAACTCTATACAACACTTAGAAGTTTGGTCACAAAACACAGGTTTTTGTTTTTTCACTGAAAATCTCGTTTTATCCTGTTTTCTTAGAAAAATGTCACGAACACCCCCAACCTTAAACTATGTGATGAGAACGCAAAACGTGTAACGTCAATAAAGTTCTTGTACATGACATTCGAAGAAACTTGAAGCTGAAAAATTTGTATAATAAATTTGATCTAATCTTGTTACAAGCAATTAAATCGTCTAAAAACTCTGGACAATATAGAATATTGTGTGGATTGCCAAACACCTTTCTGTATAAATAATCCAAAAACAGATAAACTCTTCTACGCAAGGATTAGAAGCTAATAATATCAATTAAACTACATGCTCCCAGAATGCTTTGCTCTCAATCGACCTCGATTTCTCTATGGCAAATAAAAAACCAGTGCATAACCCGTCCATTTCTTTCGATAAAGATTTAACAAGCCCATAGTTAATTAAATCGCCCTTTAATGATATGCTTCACAATTACAAGGATTACACACATATATACACAGATGCATCTAAATCAAATGAAGGTATAGGTGCTGGAATCATAACCCCAACATCGACAAATAAATATAAACTCCCTTCTGAATACTCCATTTACTCTGCTGAACTATATGCTCTATACCAGGCCATTCTTGCTGTCAATGCATACAATAATACCAATTATATCATTCTCACAGACTCTTTAAGTTCCGTACAATCAATCCAATATATCTACCCAACTAATCCTTTGGTCATCAGGATAAAACCACTGAATGGAAAAAATATTATATTCTTCTGGATACCATGCCATATTGAAAATCATGTAAATGAAGAGACAGACAACGCTGCAAATGAAGCTGCAACTAGTGATGGTGCGGAGTGTACTGAAACATTTACGAGTGCGGACGTGAAAGCTGCGGCACAAGGTAAAGTGCGATATATGTGAAAAGTGTCATCGGTCAAGCTACGCCATAGTAAAAAATCGATAAAACTTTGGCCCACATTACTAGTCGGAGAGACCAGGTAATATTAACGTGACGCTGGCTGGATCATACGCGATTAACTACTAGCCATGTATTTTGTCACAAAAAAGGAACCAAGATGTAACAACTGTGAAGAAAGGTTAACAATCAAACATATATTAGAGAAATGTCCAGCGGCCATATCCCACTGCCATATGTATGCCATAGATTATGTGATTGACTGCTTTTTATAATACTGCTATAAATTATGTGATTGTTTTCTATGGAGATTGCTTTGTCCCACAGTACACCGTTTAATTGCCTAATGACTTGTCTTTCCTGATTATTTCTATGTTTAATTTCTTCGTCTAATTTGCCATCGTTGGTTATTTGCATACCTAAATATTTGTATTTTGATAGTGATTTATTTTTCGCTGTATTTCTTCTAAGATTAGATTTTGTTAAATTCCTCTAATACACATGTATTCAGTTTTCTTGATATTTACTTCTAGCCCCCATAGTTTATATTCTTCGATAAGTTTACGGGTCCTATATTCGAGGTCTTCATAGTCTTGAGCCATTACTATCTAGTCGTCTGAAAAACTCAATAACTCAATGTGTACAACATTGCGTTGTTTAGAGGAATTCCCATATTTCTGTAGTTTCTTTTCCACGTCTTCATTGCTTACTCCGAATAGATCTAAGACAAAGTGGGAGATCCTCGTTTGAATCCTTTGCTGATAGTAAAAGTCTTGGATACTCCTGACCTTTCTTTATTTTACTTGTGTTGTTCTTGTAGAGGTCTTGCAAGAATTCTTGATTCGTGACTCTGCTTATGTAATATTTCTCACACCATTCTTCTGTAAAACCGAATCTCGAAAACTTCCACTTTCCTCATAATCGATTTAGTCAGAGTTCCTGCCTCTATACCTCTATACTATTATAGAGGACACTTAATACCTGACATAAAAATCTATTCTGTCCAATCTGTTTGTGTCACATCTCTATACTTAAATGTCAAAGTTATTTTTTCATAAAAGCTTTAAAAATAAAGTTTTATACGACGTTATACAGAACTTCATTATACCATATAGTAAATACACTACAATTTACTCAAATTCACTTTAAAGCCATCTATTGCTATACTTTCCTTTCACCACAATTTTTCCTAATAAAGCGAAATACCTTCCCATGTTATAGCGCACCAAAACTTGCACTATTCCGTAGATAACACAACTCCGGTAAAAGCGTATGGTGTATATATGGAGTACAGAGCTTATCTTTCGCGTCCTACATATTACCAGAACCTATAGATCGTCCTAAACCGGAGCAAAGTGAAACTAAAACTTTGGTCTAACCGTATTTTACGACAGCAATACCGCAAAGTAGAGGTAAGAACAAATTTGATACCGTGACCGATGATTTAGATCCAAGGTGGTGGCTTATGGGAGTTTTAACAACCTTTTTGTCACAATAAAAGTAATGTATACTTTAGAGGGTTGATAATTAGGAAAAGTGTGATATAAACCAGTAGAATTTACAATAAACATCACTTGATATACAGGAGCTGTTATGATATTAGAAACAAATGTTTGTTTAGGAGATTTCTATTATAAGATTGGTAAAAAAATATTCAGGTCGTCATTCGTAAGTGCTTTCAAAAATTAGAAAATATATGGAAATCCTGCAAAATAACTTAACATATGAAACTGACTACTTAAATCGTTTGAGAAGTGACACAATTAGTGTATGTTGGAAAGCAGCTAATACAATTGAGAATTAATTAAGTACAATCTGAATAAATGTTACATTAAAACAAAAACTCTTCCTTTATTCAGGTCACCTAAGGGGATACAAAGTGAGTAACAACCAGAAATGTGACAATATACTTTTTAAGCATGCAGAAAAGGTTTTCTTAGTTCCACTGTAGAAAATGTAAATAAATCCTATCCAAGCCAAAAAGAAATTCATGAGTTTTGGGGAAACCAACTTTCGACGCCAGCTACTCATTACAACAATGTTGCATGGATTTGAGAAACGACGAACAACCGTAAAAACTACAGTAATATTCCCTATGAACCTTTCACTACTGAAGAAGTCTCGAACATTATCAAAGAGCTTCATAAATGGAAATCTCCTGGACCAGACGGAGTTCAAAACTTCTGACTAAAGAAGTTTTGGAGTGTACACGAGCTTTTAACAGTATTAATTAATCCGCAGGTAATACCACCATTTCTTACTAAGGGAACCACTTATCTAATACCGAAGGATTAAAATAAGACCCAAGATCCAGCCAAGTACCGCCCAATTACTTGCCTTTCAACTTTATACAAATTGGTCACATCCTTTTTAGCCCAGCGTATCTACCAAAACTGTTTTCTAAACAATATCATAGAGCCTCAACAGAAAGGATGCGCTAAGGGTTCCATCAGCTGCAAAGAATAACTTACAATCGACTAAGTCATTTCCAAGCAGGCGTACACCAAAAAAATAAACCTTTTCACAGCCTTCATTGACTATAAGAAGGCCTTTGATTCAGTACCGCATGAATGGCTTATAGATATATTGAAAATTGATATAAAGTCGATAATAATATATTGACCTTTTTAAAGCATGTAATGACGAAGTTGAAGAATAAAATTCACCTTCAAATACCTGGTGAAAACAACATCGAAACTGAAGATATCCCAATTAACCGGGGCCTTTTCCAGGGGGACTCCTTAAATTCTCTTTGGTTCTGTTTAGCCATAAACCCACTATCTCAGCTACTAAACTTCACTGATTCAGGTTATAGCATGAAAAATAACAATACTGTTGTGGCGAAGCTTAATCATTTGTTGTAAACTTTCTCAAATAATATCAGTATGCATTTTGGACTAGACAAGTGCCGTATACTAAGTATAGTCAGAGGAAAGGTTCAGCCTAGAAGTTTTGATATGCAAGATGGCCAAAACATCGAGGCAATGGGTAAATATGTACAAATATCTCGGAGTAAAACAAGCGCGGAAAATTGACCATAAACAAATGAAAACTAAACTAACTTCAGAGTTCGTGCGAAGAGTAAGACAACTAAATCGGTCATATCTTAATAGTAAAAATTTGTTTAAGGTATTAAATACGTACGCCTGTTCCGCTCTGAGTTACTCATTTGGTATTATAAACTGCTCAAAAACGGATATAGAGGGTCTTCAGCGGAAAGTAAGAACACTTCTCAAAAAGGCGCAAAAACATCATCCATGCAATGTAGTAGAAAGAACAACATTACCGCGGTATCAAGGAGGAAAAGAACTTATGGATATGGGTGAGCAATTGAATAAACAAATTGCTAATTTAAGAACTTATTTTCAGGTACAGGCTGAGACATCTACTTTAAATCGATCAATTTGCGCAGTAGATGATACAACACCGCTAAAACTGAGGGAACAAGAAATGCGCATAAATCAGCTGACCCAGCAAGTAAAAATGCACACCTGGATGAGTAAACCTCTATGCCGATATGGATATCAAGCCTAAGAAACCATTCAATACATTACCGGTGGCTGCCAGGCATTTGTCGGTACTAATTATAAAGAACGCAATAACTTAGTAGGAAAGATTATCTACCAAGAACAAGCTGACAAACTGGGACTTCTCTAAACCGACCATCTTTCTTATTATCAATATGTCCCTGACAGAATGCTTGAAAATGGTAACTACAAACTATACTGGGACCGCACTGGGCGCTCACAGACCAACCAGTGGCCCATAATAGACCAGATCTCATACTAGTTAATAAACTTACCAGGCAAACAACACTTATTGATGTGGCGATACCCAACACTAACAATTTGCGTGTTAAATACAACGAAAATATCGCCTAGGAGATCTAGAAATACAAATCATGAGACAATGGAGAATGGAAAGTAACCAGGCAGTACCCATTGTACTATCTACTATTGGTGAGATTCCCAAAAACCTCCTAGCGAACAAAAAACAGGTGGGTCTAAATGAACATCTTTATAAGGCCATGCAGACAGATAAACTCCTCGTGACGTTTTAAATGAAAATTTTTGGGAGATACTCCAACATACCAAGTCACCTAGAGCTCGATAACACGGAAAGAGTCCCACCAGAGATCAATCCTTTTGATACTGTAGGTATCTGGGATAAGTGAATTTTATTCTTAGAGGGAGTGTGAGCTGTATGGCTAAATCTAGAATAATAATAATAATAATAATAATAAAGCTCTATCTGCAATAGATATTTGCAATAAAGGCGTTTAATTTTGTAGATAAATCAGTAACGTTAGCAGTCTAATAAAAATATCAATTGCAATCGAACAAAAAGGCACTAAATGCAATTAGACAATTAAACTAAATTTATTCGGCAACTGCTTACAGATCCTGACATGTATATATCGCTAGAAACAAGACATTCCCCAATTAATCTCCAAAGCGAGACGCTAGTAATTATTGTCTGCTGGCCTGCAAAAATTAAACAAAATAATTTAAAATTGCGATGTGCTTATTTATCGTTTTCTTAGGTCTCGTCTTTCGCTAATTAAACTGTCAGGCTGCTTAAGCGTAGAAACTGTTTCTAGTAATGGAAACAAATTAGAACTGAGCTGTGGAATTCAGTAAAAAGGGCGTTGCTTCAAGTAATTTGTAGAGCATAGTTGTAAGAAATGGAATAGATGTGTGACAACCGTCGTAGACAATGCAAATTGTGATTTTTTAAATTAAATAGAAGTTAAAACGAGATAAAACAAAGCGACTGTGTCATAATAATCAGCGTGTGACGAGTTAATTAGAAGCCTCTTTAAATTGGTAAGGAGGAAAAGAGACTTCAAGCTAAGGAATATTGTATATTAGAAGTAATACTGAAGAAAATATTAAAATATTTAGCTTGCTAATTTATGTCTGGTCAATAAGATACTCAGAAGAAATAAAATAGAAGTGGAGCAAAATTAATTTTGATTGAAATATTCAAATATATAATAATATTATTAGCGAGAAGCTAATAGTGCGTATTTGTGAAGAAACAATTTGCACCAAGTGCTTTCTTTAGATTTGTTGAAATACCATAATTGCTCCTTGCTACGGAAAAAACTGTCCATAATAATTATATGCTATACTGCTCACGTTTCAGTTCGGATTATTTTGTAATTAAATACTTATGTGTAGCACTGGTATAACCTAATCCAGGAACGGCCAACTCATCGATCGCTATCGACCACTCGATGGCGGCCTTGTATCGATCATCGCGAGCGACTTATGAAGGGTTCACTCTGTATAAGTAGTGCGCAGTAGTAAGTGTCTCTGTGTGTGTTGTATGTACTCGGAAAAAGTGGACTGTAAACACAGCTGGAGATAAGACAGACAGTACATTGGAGCACATGGACTTGAAGTCAGAAATGAGAAAGGAGACATCCTAGTAAAATTTGCAGAAGACTTAGAACTAGTTGTCATCAACACATTCTTTCAATTACCACTTCACAAGCTGTACACGTAGAAATCCCCTCAAGACAGACCCAAGAGAATTATTAGGAATTAAATAGACTACATTTTAGTAAATAAAAGATTCCGAAACAGCTTTACATCTGTCAAGACTTATTCTGAAGCAGACTTGGAGACAGACCACGGTCTACTGGTGGTGTCGAAGTACTTCGAGTCAAACTCAAAACAGTGCAGAAAAGTAAAGCACAATCATATGACTTGCGTATGCTGAAAGACCTAGATACGAGAATAAGACTCCAAGCCACATTAAACAAGCAAGTGACTGCAATTAGAAACCAATCATATGAAGAACAATCGATCAAACATATTACAGAAATAGTGGAAAATGTAAAGGATAAACACTTAAAGACAGATAGATTAATGAAGAAATAATCATGGATGATAGATGAGATCCTGTAACTAATGGACGAGGGAAGAGAAGCCAAAAATAACTCAGAAACATATAAAACCATAAATATATTAATAAGAACCTCTAAGTATGTTCCCCAAATAATCTGTCTTTCGCCTTTTAATGGTGGTGAAAAGTTCTCTGGCTGTTCTCATTCTGGGCAACACTATTTCGTTCGTAATATGATTGGTCCATGGTATCTTCAAAATTCTCCTCAAAAGCCACATCTCAAAAGCTTTGAGTTTTTTCAATAAGTCAACATTACCAGTCCAGGCTTCTACACCATAAAGAAGAATAGAGTTGATATAACATTTTACCATCCGATATCGGATGTGCAGATTGAGTATTTTGTAACTCATAAATTTTCTCATCTTTAAAAAGGCTGCTCGTGATTGCTCTAGTCTTGAGCGAATTTTTGATTTCCGATTCAGATCTTCCGTAATCCAGACTCCTAAGTAATTAATTGTATCCAATTGCTCAATATCTTCATTTTTTATCTGAATTCTAGTATTCACTTTGCCTCTCTTACTGATAACGATGTTTTTTTTTATGTTTATTGTTAAACCAAACTGTTCCCCAGTATCACAAATTGTGTTTAGTAAAGTTTGCAGGTCTGTCTCACTTTCAGCGATAATGACTGTATCGTTAGCATAACGGATGTTATTTATATTTACACCATTTATCTTGATCCCTTCTGTACAGTTTTCAGTACAATAACAGTAAAAGGGAAGCAGGGCTTCTAGCACAAAACAGGTCATTTTCCCATGTAAATCTCCTTAAGAAATTCTAAGGTCGATTCTGGTAATTTTTGACGCTTTTTGTGGTGGAGGCGCGACGATTCGTCGGATCGTGACGTGTGAGGATGGCCGCACACAGAAAGAACAAAACTGTTTTAGTCAAAAACGTTTTTGTTTGAAACGAAAGCGATTTTGTTCCACAAGAAACATTTTGTTTTCAAGAGAAACAAAATATTTTCACAAACCATACTGCAATCAGTTTTATTAAAGATGTTGACAGATAACAACGAAATTGCACTAGTTTTCTGACAGTTGTTCCTCCTACAGGACGAAAAAACGCAAAATAAAAGACTACTTCTTGTTGACTACTCGAGCGGTTTCAATAAGGGAATTCCAAAAACACGTTGCGCCTGCGTAAATTGAAATTTTTCGATACAAAACGACGATCCAGTAATCAACATAAAACAGACTGACTGAAACTAAATGAGCTTAAACATGCTTTAGACACACGACTAATCAGTGTGCGTCAGGTCATTTCATTTATAAGGAAACATCAGCATCAGACTCGTTTAGTCAAAAAGGATTTTGACTAAAACAGTTTTGCTCTTTTTGTGTGCGGCCACCCTTAGGTATCGTTGATAAGCGGAGAGAACGGAGAACATGCTGAGATAAAAATCAAACGCAAGGACTATGCCAAAACGGCGCTATATCGTATCTCCGTTGTTATTGGTTCGATCGTGACGTGTAAGGTATCGTTGGAAAGCGGAGGGGACGGGAAACACGTTGAGATAGAAAACAAACAATAGGACATTGCCAAAACGGCGCTATATCGTATCTTCGATGGTATTGATCCGATTGTGACGCACGAGGGTTCGTTGGAACGGTGAGGAGACGGGAAATACGTTAATATAAAAATCAAACGCAAAGACAATGCCAGAAGGACACTACGATCAAGACCTGTTTAAGACCTAATCAAGACCTAATCAAGACCTGTTCAATACCTGTTTAAGACCTGTTCGAGAACTGATCAGAATCTGTTCGAGACTTGATCCAGAGCCGTTCAAAGATTGATCGTATACCTACATTTGACAATGAATAAATCTTCTGGAATTATTTATTCCTGTTTGAGTTGTCTCAACATGTTATCTGTTTCGTTATAAGTTGTCTTTTCAAATCTTTATTCATCGTAAAATGTAGGTATTAGATTACCCTCTGAACAGCTCTGGATCAGGTCTCGAACAGATTCTGATCAGTTCTCGAATAGGTCTTGATTAGGTCTTGATCAGGTCTTGATCAGGTCTTAATCATAGTGTCCTTCTGCCATTGTCTTTGCGTTTTATTTTTATCTCAAAGTGTTTCCCGTCCCCTCCGCTTTCCAACGATACCTTACACGTCACGATCGGACCAATAACAACGAAGATAAGATATAGCGCCGTTTTGGCAATGTCCTATTGTTTGTTTTCTATCTCAACGTGTTCCCCGTCCCTTCCGCTTTCTAACGATACCTTACACGAATTAAGGGTTGTTACTCCCGTAGGTACTTTTTAAAAAGGCCCTTTTAAAGGTACAACTAACAGAGTAACAGCTTTTTATTAATATAATTACAACTGACTTTGAAATAAAAATTAACAGTATTTATATGAAATTAATTGATGACAATCTGTCTGCAATATGTGTCGAAACTGCTGATGGGCTGTAGTATTGAACTGCAATACCGCTGATAATTGGGGTTATTCTACCGTAATTCACGTCACGATCCAACGAGCCATCGAGCCTCCACCACAAAAAACGTCAAAAATGACCAGAAACAACCTTATAATTTCTTATGGAAATTTACATGGGAAAATGACCTGTTTTGTGCTAGAAGCCCTGCTGCCCTTTTACTAATAACTCTTGGAAATATATATTAAATAGTAATGGTGAAAATACACAGCCCTGTCTCACTCCTCTACCAATCTGTTGCGCATCCGTGCTATTTCCATCTAATGTTACCACAGTCTGTTGGTTCCAATAGAGATTTTTCACTATATTAATGCCATTTTTGTGGAGTCCTTTTCTCTTTAGACATTCCGTCAGAATGTTTTGTCTAACTTTCTCGAAAGCTTTGTCATAGTCTATAAATGTAACGAAAAGTTCTTTTTGTTGGTTTCGATATTTTTGGGCAAAAGTTGTGAAAGTATACAAAGCTTCCACTGTTCCGAAGCCGTTACGAAAGACAAACTGTCTATTACTTAATTCCGCGTTGCACTTTCTGAATAATTTTTAATCAGCTAGATATAAACTTCATCTGGCTCAGGGACTCAGAATTTGAGTTGTTTATAGCATGTTGCACTTCAGATTTTAATACTATTGGAGCTTCCTCGTTATCAATTTGTGTTGTTTCTGTTTTTGTGTCCATAAAAAGATCTTCAATATATTTAAATTGGGTTATTAATAGGTTTATTGTTTTTGTCAATTAATCGGTTAGGTGTATTTGTTCGTGATTTTCCAGATAATTCTTTCAGTTTTTTATGTAAATTATAATGATCATGCTTTTTCTGCAATTCTTTAACTTCGATGCAAGTTTTACATCAGCCACTTTTTCTTAGCCTTTTTTAGTCTGTTCTTTGATAATTTATGTTTTACTCTGTACTTATTTGGGTTTTTGTTTCTATATTTTCTTCTTTGTTCCATGATTTCTTGTATTTATTGAGTCATCAAATGGGCTTTCTCTTTTCTTTTGTAGAGTTTCTTTCTGTGTTTTTATAACAGAATTTTGATTTTTCTCTACATATTGTTCACATTCTCAATATTTTTCATTTCTGATGTTAATTTAAAAGGTTACGGTGAGAGAAATGGTATATTAATCAAACTATTTTTAAAAAAATCATATGTAGAATCGTTCACATATTTATCAGATAGAACAGCGCTTGATATTTTTAAATATTTCATTTCTCATTGTGTGCATTTATGCATGATATTTGAATATGAAATGAACAGTTAATTGTCCACGTCTATCACTGAACTCCCAAACCAATTATTTTAGATCCCTAAATTCAAAAATAAAGCGTTGAGGTCTCAGCGGAGCTAAAAATAAAACGCGGGGTGTGTGTTTCAGGATTGAAATATATTAGGGATGAAAGAGATGTATTTATAATTAATGAATGTGTCGAACTGAGATAGTTGTTTAATAAATAGTGATTTATATAAAAAAGCTATACGTATTCGAATAATATTTTTAAATAATTTTCAATGTATTGGCATGTTTTATCACGCTGAGGTGAAAAGAAAAGTAAACCTTTCTAGTTTTAGTCCTCCAGTAGTTCCCTTATAATATATGAGATATCTTCCTCATCGTTAACTACAAATACGAGATTATTAAAAATTATTTATTAAAATATGATATCATTAAATTAAATTAAAATAATATTAAATACTTGATATCATTGAAAAGTCATCATCATCATCACTGGCTCGACAACCCTTTTTGGGTCTTGGCCTGTTCAAGGATTCTTCTTCATTCTGACCTGTTTCGTGCTTTTTTTTCCAGTTTTTAATTTTTAAGTCACCATTTGTTTAATAGACATTGAAAAGTCACCATTTGTTTAATATTAAAACCCAATAAAGATAGAAACTTTGCTTCTTCCTATCATCTTATGTGCTTACTATCGTGTATAACTAAAAAACGTTTGAAAGAATGATCAAAAATAGCCTGGAGTGGTATCTTGAGTACAATACTCTCTTACCTACTAATCAATATGGTTTTAGGAGGGAATATGGTCCGTTGGATTACTTATTCCTATATTATTTAATATATATTCTGCCAAGGTTTATTCACTTCTCTCTCATTCCATGAATATTCAGACGATATCTGTGTATACTCCATTCAATATACTTATGATGCTTGCATTCAAGCTGTAGAGAATATTATAAATACAGCGGTTACAGGGACAGAAGAAATAAGTATGACCCTCTTTACAGAAAAGTGCTCTATTATGTTTTTTTACCCAGCATAGACTACGTTCATCTGGAAACCTAACCCTGTATGGGCGTACCATTCATTAGTTAACAAAGATAAATATTTGGGTGTCATAATTAACTCAAATTTCTTATGGTCCGGTCATATACGTTACCTAATCCATAATCCATAATTGACTTCTTCTTCGCGTACCATATCAGAATTAGCCGATGTCGGTTATCACCATTGCAGAGACTCGATTTTCTGCAACATGGAATAATTGTCCCGCATTTGATATCCGAGCCCATTGACGAACGTAACTCAACCAAGAAATCTTCCTACAGTTCGTCCCAAACCCTTCTTTCAGTCTGTCATAGTTGTTCGAATTCTCTCTAACGCATTAAGCTAGAAGTGACAGAAAAAAACGTGAGTCTCTGATTATTATACATAAAACTTAGAAAATTAGTTATCGGTCACGGGTATTCGCATATTAAAGCGAATTCTACTTACGAACGTATAATTGGTTGGAGTTTAGAATACGCTTAATAGATATCCAATCAATTATGCATATAAATATAATTTGACACAGATGATCTTGATAATGACAGTGACAGTACTTTAAAATATTTTTATGACAGTTTGTCATAAAAATATTTTAAATTTTTAGGGCGACTGGACGCTCTAGACCGTATTTCTTCCTCTACTGATTTATTAACTGTCTTAGTAATAGCTTGTTTAAGTTTGTGTACTACCTCTTGCTTTTTTGGTTGAACTGGACGATTGGCTCTTTTCCAAGGAAAAATGAAAGTAAAAACTAAATTACCCAATAATGCAAAAGTCAAAAAACAGAAAGGCAATAAAGTAACGAAAAGAGCCAATCGTCCAGTTCAACTAAAAAAGCAAGAGGTAGTACACAAACTTAAACAAGCTATTACTAAGACAGTTAATAAATATTTTAAATATTCCGAGATATACCGAGAATAAACAAAGACTAATATTAAAATTATTAAATTAGTTTCAATTAGAAAAAGAGGCTGAGACATCTTTATTATCAGTTTCTGTCGTTCGCGAATCAGATTGTGAATTCCGGAATGATATTGAGAAAATATCTTAAAGTAATACCGTTATGGATATTTATATGTATTAAAACGGTTCTTTTTAGAACCACGAGATTTTCTTGAAATGTAAGATATAATTGATACCAGCCACATATCTAGTGTAATCATTGATTTTAAAGAATCAGATTCTGAATGGGATTATGGATTGTTTGAAATATAATATTCATTTTTGTTATTCATAAAAAAGAAGGTAAACTTACATTCGGTATCTTGTTTTTTAACTAAACTCCATTAACACGATTTCATCTGGATACCGAAACTGGTAGATTAACTCAAAAATCAACTGCTTCACTATTTAAACTATTTATATTGTTTTTTTAACTAAACTTTATAACCTTCTTTCATTTGCACACCAAATCTGGTAGAATAACTCAAAAATCAACTGCTTCACTATTTAAACTATTTCCACTATTTAATGACAAATCTTCACAAAATTAAACTATTGGCTGCCACAGAAACTTATCAGAAAATTACTTATCCAAATATGACTGATTTAAATCGATGTTATTTTATCACAGGAATGTTTACTTTGATGCCTTGCAATTGCAATTGTCATTGCAATATGCCTGTGTGTTTGTAATAAATAATAATAAATCCATAAATAAATCTTAGCTAATTAAGTACTTTCCTTGGAATGTATAAAATAGAACAGAATAGAACAGAATTATGACAAACTGCTATGCATTTAAAAAAATAACCTTTTCACATTTAGCCGATTACGATCCTGCAACTGTCAGATTTAACTAAAATGTCATGCAATAACTCTCGACATTCTTTAAATCCTATATGACGTCGAAACATATTATAAATGACGAGAAAGGGATTGCGGAGGTATAAAGAAAATATTGTTAAAGTCTATATGCAGATGATCCCCAAATTTCAAATCACGACGAGTTCACTGCAGAGAGAGAACCAAATATTCTAAAGTCAGAGGTAGAAACAGCAACCGAAAAGTTAAAAAATAGAAAATATCCCGGCGCAGACCAGATCACCGCAGAAGTTTTAAAAAAGATTGAAGATGTCGGAGTAAATGTTATGCATATGATCTGCAAAAAGATTTGGGAAACCGGAGAGTAGCCCAACAACTTGACAACATCTACTTTTATCTCTATATTCAAAAAAGGAACTCCGCTAAATTGCAGCATCTATAGAAGGGTAACCCTAATACCCATGCAAGCAAGGTTCTACTTTATGTAATACATGAAAGACTAAAAGCTTTTCTATTGCCTCAGATATCAGAAGAACAACCGGAATTTGTCACATAAAAAGGCACAAGAGAACACATCCCTAATGTCAGACAGCTAATCGAAAAAACTCGTGAATTCAATACGCCTATGCTTATGTGCTTTGTGAATTACACAAAGGCCTTCGATAAAGTCAAATGGCAGCAGCTATGATCCATACTAGCGGAAATGGGAACACTTCACCACTTAATTCAACTAATTAGAAGTCTCTTAATATTGTTCTGAAGCTATTTTCTTGTGGCATTTTAAATTAATTACTATTTAATTGGGAATAAGGTACAATTAACGATAAAAATATGTTTATTGACGTTTTAATTTCCACTTCGGAAATCGTTCTAAAAATACAAACAGTAAATTTACCTGCCGCTTTAGATGCCGCCGTTACCTTACTGGAAAAACGGCGTGACTTGTCATCGTAGCATTTTCTATAGATAGATTTTACTGATCTGGAACAAAAAAAAATGAATTTTCAAATAAGATTTTAAATCTTTACTTAAGACTAAGGTTTAAGAAAACAAGACAATTCCATACTCATTCTGTATATAGTTTACAATTTTTAAATAAAAATAATTTTTCTATTTTATTTGAAAACATTTCACGCCGGTGTAAATATTTGTAATCACTTATTAAGTAACTTCTGATAGGGGTAAATAAAGGGCTCAATGAGTTTCGTCAGTCGAGGGAATAAGCCCCGTGAACATAATTACCGACTTCCCGCAAACTATGAATATGTCGCAGCAAAAAGGAGGGGGGAGCGCCTTGTCAAGAGGATTTTCTTCCAGAAGTCCTCCAGCACCCCTAACGACAGATGTTCCAGTAACGACAACCTATTAGCACCACAGATTGTTAAAGTGATGAGTTTACTAATGGAAATTGAGTTTAAATTGATTAATTAATAATTTATTAGCCTGCAAAGTAATTACGGATATTAGGGGGTTTTTATTACCGTGAAGTCCACCGTGTATCATCTGCTGTTTGCTGACAACTATAATTTGTGTGATGGATGGACGAAGGGGCTGGAAAGGGTTTCGGCTTTGTTGGTTTTTGGTGAGAGATTCGGATATATGTACAACAGGAAATCATTTTTGCTTTTAACAATAGGCTTTTACTTCGGACAAATTTAGAATAAAAATCCTGGCGCATCCACCCAAAATTATACAAAAATATTTAAAAAAAATTGTACTACTGCTCAGCCAACCAGAAGTACCGTAAGTAACAATAGTAGGATTTTGAAAAAACTCGACATAAAGTTTAGAAGGATGCTGTAATTTTGTTTATAAAGATATTTTAGTTAATAATTGTTTATTCTTCAAGTACATTTATGTTAAAAACAAATGAACACTTTTATTCTATAATTATAACTTTTAATGCAAAAAAAGTTGCAAATATAAAATGGTGTCATACATACGGCACTCTTCTTTAGGAATGTGAATGGCTATATTTTCCGTATGTACTGCTTTACATTTTAATAGTTTGTTGAAAGAACACAGCGTTTAGATATTTTATAATCTATTAATGTAAGAAAAATAAACTTGGATGGATTAACTTAACATATTTTCTAAAAAATATAACTAATACTTTTACATAAGTAGAAGGAATGTCACAATACGTTCAGTCTTTTAGCTGAGATGTTTATAGGCAAGTATTTCCAAAATTGTTTTCGATTTTCTGGCAGTACTCCTTCGTGCTGGAGATAAATTTCGAGAAAACCAAAATGATGACCAATCACGTTGGGATGGGCGGCATATGGAAAGATGAGAGACATTTTTAAAACAAATATTCCAATCCACCTGAAAAGGGAGGCATTTAACCAATGCATCTTACCAGTCTTGACCTACGGAGCAGGGACGCTTTTCGTTTTTTTTTATAACATGGATTAATTGATTTTCTACGACGATATTGTCAATATGTTGGTCTGCATTGTCATTACAATATACATTCGTTTGTTTACTATTTTAATTTTAGTTTCAGTTTAATTTCAGCTGGAACACCTAAATCTTATTCCAAGTTTATGTTATCATTGTTTGGTTGGACCACATTTGTAAACAGATTTTCAAATAGTACTTCATGTACATCTATAACTTGTAGGTTAGTATGTGATTCTAAATGAACAGATTTATCAACATTAAATTCTTTCAGTGGACGTGATATCAGTTATTTTGAGTAAGGTCATAAACTCATATATTATGGTTGTCTGTTACCTGTTGAGTTATATTGTCAGGTAATCTCACATCATCGAGGTTCATCGGGGTGTAAAGCTAGTTCGCGTCCGTAGTAGAATACTACACGTGCACCCTGGGTAATGCTAAATGAACTAGCGCAAAAGGCAGCCAGACAATCTATTATTTCTAGATCTCCTGGCAAGAACACATCACGAATATAAGATATGCCTCCAACCAACAATTTAAATGGACCTTCTCAGGACCAAGCGACAAAAGGACTCGGACCAAGCATCCGAATCTGCCATTTAAATATAGAGGGTATTAGTAGAAGTAAATGTGAGTACCTTCAAAAGGTACTCATTAAAAATGATATTGACGTGGTCGCAATTCAGGAAACCCATGCAGAAAATGAAGAACAAATTCTCGCTAGAGGAAGAATTCATGGCTATGATTTATTGGGTGCAACTTACCATCCAGCTTATGGAGTGGCAACCTATGTTCGAAACAAAATAGAAAATGCATACATACGTTCTACATCAGACATAAATAACATTCATACGGTTACTATACAAATTGGCGAAATTACTGTCAGCAATATTTATAAACCCCCGGCAGTCCTGTGGCCTTCGCATGTTATTTACGCCCACCCACACCCCTCAGTTTATGTGGGAGACTTCAACAGTCATCATGAACTCTGGAAGTATAGGCACAATGATCAAAACGGCGAGGCTCTAATAAACTGGAGCGAAGAGGTTGACACTTATTTAGTCTTTGATGCTAAAGATCGGGCAACTTTTCGATCTGCAGCCTGGAAGCGAGAATACAATCCAGACCTATGTTTTGTTTCCACAAATGAAAACAATCAACCACTGGCAGCTTCACGTACAGTATTGCCAGATTTTCCACATAGCCAACATAGACCAGTTGTAATAGAAATTGGCATCAAAATACCAATAATATCATCTTTTCCCCGACCTAGGTGGAACTTTCAAAAAGCAGACTGGGCGACTTTTACTGAAAGATTGGACAAATGTCTGGGATGGATACCACCAACACGTTCAAACTACATGAGATTTGTTGGCGCGGTTATCTCCACAGCGAAGAAAACTATACCCAGAGGATATCGTAAAGAGTATGTCCCAGGATGGGATGAAAATTGCGAGAAATTGTATCAAGAATACAACGAAAGCCAAGATCGAGAAATTGCGGACGAATTACTGCACAGTTTAGATGCAGCCAGACGACAAAAATGGATGGAAACCGTGGAAAAATTAGACTTTAGTAAATCAAGCAGAAAAGCATGGTCTTTACTTAGAAAACTTAGTAGTAGTAGAGTCCCAACTAGAGAAAAAGTACCAATAGCTCCAAACAGAGTGGCCTCCCACATTGTAGCAAGCTCAAGAGCACCTAGAGATCGTGATCACACCACCAAAGTCAAACAAGAACTTAAAGTACTAAAGTCTGCATGCCCGCCTACTTCTGAATATTCTAACGAGTTTACTCCAGAAGAAATTATTTCAGCCATATCAGAAATTAAGTCTGGAAAGGCACCCGGCTCCGATAAAATTCATCCAGAATTTTTACTCCACTGTGGCAAATATGCTAGGAAATGGCTGGCTGATTTCTATACAGATATGTTAAAATCAGGAGAAATCCCCCATTCATTAAAAAAGGCCTCCATTATAGCCATATTAAAACCAGGAAAGGCAAATAATCAGCCTCAAAACTACCGTCCGATTGCTTTGCTGAGCTGTGTCTATAAACTGTTGGAACGCTTAATCTACAACAGAATTAGTAGAAAAGTATTTAAATTGATACCTATTGAGCAAGCAGGATTCAGACCTAACCGCAGCTGCACAGATCAGATCCTATCCTTAACAACACATATTGAAGCTGGTTTTCAAAGAAAACAAAAAACATCCGTTGCTTTCATTGACCTATCAGCTGCATACGATACTGTCTGGAGACAAGGACTAATCTGCAAGCTAATCCGTGCCGTCCCGTGTCAAAAGGTAACTAAACTCATTGATAACATGCTCACCGACAGACCTTTTCAAGTCACAATAGACAATTCTAAAAGTTCCCAAATGAAGCTCAGCAATGGACTGCCACAGGGATCTGTTTTGGCACCCTTACTGTTCAATTTATATATCGCGGACCTACCTAGGACAACTTCGCAGAAATTTGGCTACGCTGACGATTGGGCAATTGCAGCAAGACATAATAACATGAATATCACAGAAACAATATTAGCGGATGACCTTGCCATTATGCGAGAATACTTTCGCAAACGAAGGCTACGGCCTAATGCAACGAAAACCGAAGTGTGCTGTTTCCATCTGAATAATGCCCAAGCCAACAAAAAACTCTCCATCCACTTCGAAAACAGACTGCTCACTCATAACTCAACACCAAAATATCTTGGAGTGACTCTGGACAGAACATTGAGTTTTAAAGAACATCTTCAAAGAACGACAGCAAAGTTGAAAACGAGAAATAATATAGTCCAAAAGCTATGTGGCACTACATGGGGGTCTTCAGCCTCCGTACTCAGATCATCCGCTCTCGGACTTGTTATACTCGATGGCTGAATATGCTTCCCCGGTATGGCTCAATAGCAAACACACAAAGATTATTGACACTCAATTAAACCAGACAATGCGAATGTTCTCAGGTACAATTAGACCCACACCGAACTATTGGCTTCCCATTCTAAGTCACATTCCACCGCCGAAACTGCGAAGAAGTCATTTTCTTCTCAGAGAATATCGAAAAATTGAGGCTAACCATCAACTACCTATACACCAAGATAAGCTTGATATCGAAATAAACAGACTGCGCTCCAGATATCCTCCATTGCTAAGAGCCAACTCCTTACATCAGGAACATTTCAACCTGACCAAAGCTTGGAGAACACAATGGGAGAGCGACTCACCACAGGAAGCACATCAAATGGCCTGTATCGATCAGAAACCGCCAGGCTTTGAACTGACCCGCAATACATGGACAACGCTAAACAGAATAAGAACAAGCAGCGGTAGATGTGCTGACAGCTTATATAGATGGGGAAAAGCCCTTACTCCTGAGTGTGACTGTGGTGCGCAACGACAGACCGTCCGTCACATTGTTGAAGAATGTCCCCGAAGGCGATTCCGTGGAGTTTTCGATGAGTTCCTGAATGCGACCGAAAATGTTTTACATTATATTAATAATACATTAGATGTTCGTTTGTAATACTTCATGTAACGTTTTTATATTGCTTTTTTTAATTGTGTGTTCTTATTATATGCCATACGATAAATAATAATAAATCGAGGTTCTTTATTAGCTTCTAATAAATCACTAAAAAGACATTTTGTAGGTAAAATTAGCTCTGATTTCTCATCTTGTACAACTGTTGTGTCAGTCTTGGTACTTTTTAGAGCTAAGTTTACGATAAGTTCAAAACGAATTAAGACTGTATTAAACTTTGAAGCACTCATGTTCCAAAACAACAATTAACTAAATGTAATTTATATACTTTCTGAACCACTTCAACAACACAAATATTGGCTGATTATAACCTTAACTGAACACAGCAAAATTTTATCAAACTCATACGTTACAAAACATAACCTCACAATTTACGGTTAACATAAATACAATGCAGTAAGTACATCAGCTGTTTAAATAACCACTAAGCAAGATTGCAGTAATTACAGTGTACTAAGCATAAATGCAGTATGTACAAAAGAGTTACTGCATTCTGGGTTAGTCTATTGTATTTACTACAGTCTTGCTTATTTTTTAAAACTTTTGATAGACTTACTGCAAAAAATTATTTTTTAACTAGATTACAGTTGGAGATACGGCAATTTTGAGTAGCCCAGTGAATTATGCCTGGTTGAAAATATAGGAAACCATATATAACTCAATATTCAATATTTTCGGACTTACGGCACTTTTTTCTTAGTTGGGCAGTGTTCGCAAGCTATTTTCTTAAGTGATTTTAGCATTAAGAACTGCCTTTAATGGAAATTGCCTAAAATTTCAGTTGAAAACACGTTTATACAGTTTAAATAGTTTCTGGCACTAATCCACTACTTATTTAGATGCAAAAGTAAATTATGTACTCTGTATTAAACTGTAAATTTCTTTTAAGCCGCACCATACACTTAACATTTACAGAAGTCCATATAACTCTTTCGTTCTTTTAGGAAATACATACTTTAAACAAATAGACAGCAACAATAATTTCTCATTTAATCGCAGGTATATATTTACTCTTGATGTTCAGCTCATGGTTACAAATCTTAATCCACTCGCCCACCTATTTCGTTTAGCGCGCTTGCTTATGAAATATGCAGCAATAAAATGGCCCATGGAGAAGTTAATGTACGGTGGGTGATCAAATTATTAAAGCCCCTGGCGGAAAGAAACTTTTGTTTAAAAATAGATAAAAATTAAATTATCTTTTTTTATTATTTTTTTTGAAAAGAAGTTATAAAAGTTTTGTTAACAACTGATTTTTTTAATGGCATACACTAGGGTCAATCAGACAGTTCTTCTTTTTCTTCTTCGTCTAGCCATTCACGTCCACATCTGAACATAAGCCTCTTTAAGTCTTCCTTTCCATTGTTTTGGCTACAAGTACGCTACTTGTAGCCAATTTTTCCCGGCAGTCCTTTTCAGATCATCTGTCCATCTCATAGGAGGTGTGCCTCTGGGTCTTTTGTGTTAGTATGGTCTACAAGTTAAAATTGATCTGTGCCATTTGTTTAGATTGCTCCTAGCTACATGTACAGCGTATTCCCATTTCAACTTTAATGAATTTTGCGCCACATCGGTGACTTTGGTTTTCTGTCTTATCCATGTGTTTGTTTTCTTGTCCTTAAGTGATATACCTAGCAGTGCTCTTTCCATCGCGTGTTGAGTGACTCTAAGTATATTCATATTCTTTTTTGTGATTGTCCATGTTTGTGCCGCATAAGTTAATATCGGAATAATGCATGCATCAAAAACTTTAGATCTAAGATGTAATTGAATTTGTTGATTTCTGAGTATATAGTTCAGTTTACCGAATGCTGCCCAAGCTAACTTTCTTCTTCTTTTTATTTCTTTAGTTTAAATTTCCCTATTTAGTATTATTTTTTGTCCCAAGTATATATATTTTTCAACTTCTTCTATAACTTTATCGTTTATTATTGTCACGCTGTCTTCGGAGTGCATGACTTTTGTTTTGTTTAAATTCATTTTTAGTCCTATTTTAGAAATTCGGTATATAGTTCTAAAAAGCATAGTTTGCATTTCTTGTAGGTCAGTAGCTATCAGGATTATGTCATCTGCACATCGTAGATTACTGAGGTAGCGGCCATTGCTGTTTATTCCCTTATATTTCCAATTTAGGTTTTTAAAAACGTCCTCCAACACTAAGGTGACCAGTTTGGGTGATAAAGTATTTCCCTGTTTGACTCCCCTGTTTAATGGTACAGGGTTCGTGTGTTCATTTTCATTTAGGTAGTATGTAGCTGCAGCTTAGTTCATAGTTTCTTTTATTAAGTTAATATATCTGCTGTCTATTCTACAATTTTGAATTGCGTTTATTACAGCCGTGTGTTCTATGACGTCGAAAGCTTTTTCGTAGTCTACAAATGCTAGGAAAACTAGAAACTTGTATTCATTACATTTTTCTATTAATATTTTTGTGATTAACAGGTGATCGGAAGTTAAATAGCCTTTTCTACAACCTGCCTGTTCATATGGTTGGTATTCGTCTAATTTCCTTGTTAGTCGAGTAGTTATGACTTTGGTGAGTATTTTAAAGAGGTGTGATAGTAGGCTGATGGGTCTGTAGTATTCCAATTTTCGACTATCACCTTTCTTGTGTAATAAGATTACTTTAGAGTTGTTTCAGCTCTTAGGGACTTTGCTCTAATGTAAACAACTGTCCACAGCTTAGTTACACTTGGATTTAGTTCCTTATCTCCTTCTAATATCATATCTGTGGTAATACTATCTTCTCCTGCAGCTTTATTTCTCTTCATGTTTTCCAATGCTGTAGTTATCTCTGAAATTGTTACTTTTGGCATTATTTCTGATCCAACATTTTTTATTAATTTCCGTGCTGGTCTCATCTCATCATCTTGTTGATGTGTTCTGTAAAGTTCCGTGTAAAATTCTTCTATTCCTGTAAGTACGTTTTCTCTAGTTGTGATTTTATTTTCGTCTTTCCCATTAATGATATCATCCGACGTCGTCCTAGTATCGGTCTGAGGCATTTCATGCTCATATTTTTTTCAATAGTTGTTGTTATTAATTTTTCGTTTTCTTTTCTTTTTTGTTGTCTGATTCCTTTTCTAATCTGCCTATTAAGTTCTCTATATTCGTCGGTTCCCCTTTTGTTGGTTCCTTCTTTTTATTTGTTGTAACATTTCTTTGTCTAATTCATTGTATGTTGTTTTTGTTTTTTTCAGTTGCAGAAGGCTTTTATTCACTGTTTCGGTAATAAGGTTATTCAAATCGTCAATATCATTGAAGTTGATGTCTTTATTTGAAGTTGATATTTTTGATTTCTTTAGATGTTCATTTGTATCTCTTTTCATGTATTCTTTTTCTTTCTAGTTTTTTGTTAATTATTAGTTTTGTTCTTATTAGTCTATGATCGCTTCCTAGATCAAACTGATTTAATACTGATACGTCTTCTACTAGGTTTCTATTCTTCGTTAAGATATAATCAGCCAGTTACAACATGACTAATATCTTAAACATCAAAAATTTAATGACCGTAAAGTCCATAAAATATTAATAAAGCAGAGTTGAATAATATCATTTAATTACTAGAATTCAAATAAGATACAAGTTAAATACTTCTTTTTGATATCATCAATGTGTTCAAAAAACAGTATACATAATTTAATTCAAAATTATTTTTTCTTTTATTATCTTCTTTTAACCTATATTTATATGTAAACAAGATGATGAGGTTCTTAGAGTTTCACAGTAAACTCTTAAGCAGCTATCTGCTCCTTCGCCACAATTTTGACAATGGTCATTTTCGAGAACATGAATTTTATGTAGGTGTGTGGGATAACAGGCGTGACCAAATCGAAGACGTGATATAGTTGCGACATATTTTCTTGGATAATGACTATAACCACGTTCCATTCGGTATTTGATTTTGTATATTGCGGTATCTAGAAGGGTTGGTATAAGTATGTTGTGAGCAATATTCGTTCCAAATTTTGAGATATTTCATTTTAATATAAATGACTACATTACAGAAACTTAAAGGTAGTTTATTGGTCAAACCATTTTTTACACTTCTTTTTACCAGAACATCCACATACCCGTTATGTTCGACACCGATATGTGCTTTAACAAATACAAAATTAATGTTTTTGTCAACATTTTGTAGTTCCAAAATACGTTTTTAATAGCATTTATGATATTATTGAAAGAGTAACTTGGGTAAAGAATCAATTGTAGACTACTGCAGAATCAGTACTAAATATAGAAAATATGTTATTCAGTTTGTAGGAATAATTAATATTTTTGGAGGAAATATAAAAAGCACGTCCCACACCATCCTTATACTTGAAAGCATTGGTATATATAACTACAGATTCTTTAAAGCTTGCAAGTATTGAGTATAATATGTTAATATTAATGTGAAAATTATCGCTATATTAAGGTTTTACAATCTTTATATTTAGAAACAATGAACTGTAATCATAAAGATCTGACAAAGTTGAGCTGTGATAATATAAATCACTGAGGATATCTTGATTAGATTGAAGTACCATGCACAGTAGTGGACCATTTTTCTTCAACCAATATTTATTTGTAAAATTGTATTTGGTTAATACTACTATATTTATTTTACTATTATATTTACTAACCTTATACGTTACTTTCTTTTTTTTTGTTTCACTGATCTTTATTTTTGTCCCACAAAGGTTTTATTTTTTTTTATGTTGAACAACATTGCTGCTTTATTTCTATATTGACGTTTATATAAACTAATTGTATCTATTCTCAGTTAATCGCCCAGAAGTCAAAAACTTTTCACTGGTAACAAAAATATATCCAAAGTGAGGCTATCGAGAAATCTCATTCTGTCTATATGAAGGAATACCTTTGTTTTTTTTCTCGCTTCCCCTTCTGTATACTTTTCAGAAAACGCACAAAAAACAAACTCAAAGGATCTATAAAACGTCCGTTTTTAGTATTTTGTTTATTTTTTTAACACTGCAAGAAAAAAATTCAGCGACAAAAACGATCAGTCAATTATTGTGTTAAAATTAAAATACAATTAGTCTTTAATAACAAGATAATTAAAAGAGATAGCAAATTGCTCCTTAAATAATGAATATAATTATTGTTTAAAAAGACTAAATGAGGTCTTTTTGTATTAAAAGCATGTAGATACGGATAAAATTTAAATAATAAATGTAGTAAACGATTAAATACATTGGAAGAAGGTTTTTTACATTAAAAAAATATGTTTGCTTTATAAAACAATATGAATACTTCAAAAATACGATAATGATGCGGAAAAAATTCAAATCTTAAAAATAGTAAATAGTTATAATTATTATTTTATTATAATAAACGATGGGTTTTTGCATTTAAAAATATACTCGCATTAAAAATCGTTATTACTTTATCAGAAATACGATAACGATATCATAAATAAAGTAAATTATTAAATATACTTAAAGAAGGCTTCTTGCATGCGATACCCTTGCGGTAAAAAGTTTAATTACTAGAGCGCGGATTATATGCAAATTGCATATTTTCTCAATTTTTGAGAAAAGTGCATATTCTGAGAACATTTTAATTCACCTGCATATTATGGTCATCTTTACACCCAAAAATATTTTTACACGAAAGTAAACAAGTGAAAGTTTAAGTGAATGTTTTTGAAACTGCAATAACGGTTTTTAATGGTAAATTTAGTCTACTTTAAATCACACTCTTAGTGTTTTGATAAACTTTTTAAGTTTACACAGGTCTCAGAACTTTGCAGTCACCTAGTTGGGTCATTGTTCTTCCAATATTTTTAAATAGTTTCTGAATCGGTTTGAGTTGTTCTACAATAGTAACAATAAAAAAACTTAAAAAAATGGTTTGGGTATATAATTTTATTGTCAGTAAATAGTATAAACTACTCAAAATGATAAAAAATAATAAAAACACTACTTAGAATTACTAAAAAGTAACATTTGTTTTTTGAACACCTTTAAGAAATTCACAAAAATATTCACAATTCAAAACAAGCCATTAAAAGAGTTTCGTAATATTTGGGAATTATATTATTTGATAATAAATTTTCTAGGTTGCTTTTCTTATTTTCAGAGATCGGAATTTTTGAAATGTATTCAGGTCTTTTTCTGACATCTTCTACATTTCTTGTTTCTGTCACTCGTCTACTTTTAACGGTTATAGCATAGGTCTGAGTCCAATCCACCTGTTTGTAGCTGGTTTTGTAAAAGAACCTATTACTTTTCTTCTCAAATCGAAGCATTTTAATATCTGACAATTTTATTTGTTCACCGTGTATATTTTTCTGGCAGTTGAAGTAGATGTCGTAAACAAGCGTTTCAAACCGATGAAGTCATTGTTACTTAATTATTTTACTGTAAGAGGGTCTCCTTTTTTTTCGTTTCTAATAATCGACACAATTTGATGGGAACGTATATCGGTCCTGACTTTTTAGCTCTTTTCATAGCTTTTTCGATGATACTGTGGACTACATCACTTTCGTTCTGTTTATGACCTCGGATGAGAACTTGGTGTGGTATAGAATTTAACTAAAATTTTTGAATTGCATAGTAATACACTGCAAGAACAAAACTGTTTTTTTGTTGACTACAGAAGTTATCGGAATAAAGAATTATGTCAGATTGAGGATGTGTCTAGTACAACTTTCATCAAGAAATGTCAGGACATATGAACCAATTCTCTTTGTCCCAGAGCTTCATGCCAGAAGTAACAGGATGTCTTGTCATTGCTTATTTCTGATATTGTAAAATCAAAACAATTCAATCTTGATTTATAGTAAAAAGCTAATGTTTTTCCGAAAGGTACTGACAGGACAGCTTGTAGGTCGTACATTACCAAAAATGTATTTGATCCTTCTTTTTTCGCTTTTTCTTTCTCTGAAGCTTTCTTAGTTTTACTTAGTTCTTTTTTCTCTTGATGTGACTTAAACTAACATTTCTTCATCAGGTGTGTTTTTAAATGATTCACACAAGTCGCATTGGTCGTTCTTTGGGAAAAAGAAACCAATATTGAATTTTGTAATAAATATGTGGGAGTAGGCGTCATAGTTTGCAACAGGCTGGTCTAAATCGTCTTGATTCTTTTTAGAGTGTCTGTGCATTTCTGCAATGGATAAACCGCTATCTATAAACTCTCTTGATGTGTGTTAGCCCTTTGGTAATGGCTCTCTGTACAGGGTATAGAATTTAAATGTGATTTTACAGACAGACACTATCATTTCAGGGTTCATCTTTACTTGTTGACCATGTTTTCCACGTTTATCTTGCGGTGCAATTCTAGACCCAGAAGCTTTTGATTAAATAATTGTTCTAATTGTTCTCTCCTTAATACTGAAAGTGTAAATCAGGTATGTTTTGAATATACGCATTCATTTTTCATTTAAGGAGATAAAAAGCACAGTTCTAGGTGTTTGCATAGTTGTTATGTGGTGATAACTCAACTGAAGTGGTTCAATACAAGAAGACAAATAATCATGTTGTATCTGCAGTGATTCTAGATTCCAAAACTGCTGTAAAAAAACAGCCCTATGGTCTTCGCTAAACTTCTATGAACACTTCTGAATGCAATGATTAGAGTAAGTAGGTCCCGTTGTTTTTTTATTCACAACTTTTCCAGTTCTTGAAATATAACTTTTCCTGAATTCTTAAGGAGTTTCGCTTTATTTTTTTCTTTGTTTTTTTTTGTCTCTTTAAAAGAGACCCAGAAAATGGACTTCTGGGTCTCTTTTTCTGTTTTATGGTAGGGTTAAAGTTTGTTTCACATTCCGACAATATTTTGTTTTCTGATGGTATGTAGTTGTCACTATCTTCTCCAAATAAGCTGTTCTCATCATTTAAGGAATGTTGCTCATCATAGACTGTTCGAGATATTTTCTCAAGGTGATCTTGGTTAATAAATGGGTTTCAACAGAATATGATGTACTGGGTTGTGTTTCATAATTATTTGAAATACGTAGATTATCTAAAAGTAATTAATAAGCAATACAAGTAATTTTATTTAAAAAAAAAGTAACTAAGGCTTATATAGGAACATACTATAAGGGGCTAAACTCGAGGAATTCGGATTTAAATTTACTGGCTGTAATTCTGCTAAAATGACCACATTATTGAGTGTTTCTGAAATATTATTGTCTTCCAATACTGATGGTTCCTCTGGAGTACTGTTCTCTTTCTGTAAATTGTGAGTGGCTAAATAAAGTATCAGCCTAGTCCTTTTCAATATTCAAGATTATACTCGCGTTTTATTTCTTCACTGAAATACAAATATATTATATTGACTGTTTTTACACACACTATTTCACACACATTTTCAATGTTATTTGAGTTAACAATAATATAAATACTGGTTACGTGACTATAAAAACTACTATTTAAAAATCGTAACGACGTAAATGTGTACTTATGGCTTTAATCTTCTAGCAAGTCGCCAGCGATATCAAATTTTCTAGGCGAACAATGACACAACTGTCCGTTACGTCGATGTTCCTCTGAGATTACACGAAAACTTTATTTTATTTTGTCACAATTTACACTTATGTCCTTATAGAAATATAAACGAAGAGTTCTGTTCGACAGTCTATGAACAACTGACAATTGCGACGATTTCGTTCCAACATTATGGCCGACAGTACATAATTTTGACAACGACACAACTGCTTACCAACGGCCAATAAATGTACTACCTTTATGGCATTGTTCCATTGGGTAGAATGGTACGTTCTGACTTTTTTGACACATTTAACTCAAAACTGCAAATAATTGCACTTACGTCATTGTTGCTCTGGAAAAGCGACATATACTAAAATTTTTGCATTAAAAATCAATATTTTATCAGAAATGCGATAACGATGCGGAAAAAATCGTAAATAATAGTACATTGTTTACCGGGTAGGAAAAGCTTAACATTCCTGGACGACCGTGAAGATTGCTAAGTCGAGGCGCAAGCCGAGACTTAGCAACACAGAGTCCAGGAATGTGGCTTTTCCTACGAGGTAAACATACTATTTTTCCGCAAATCGTTTAAAATTCGACAGATATTGATTGATTTAAAAAAAAACGCGATAATTTTATTCCCAAATAAATGGTGCTTTGAAATTCCTAATAAAATTACTTGGAATACTATGGAAACGTATTGAGGTTGAATTGTCAAACTTATGTAGAACACTAACAACTGTACGGAAATATCATTTCCTTACAGTAAGGAAATGACATTTCCTTACAGTAAGGAAGTCCTGACTTTTTCTTCAAGAAATTTTGACAGGAATGTCAATATTTCCTGGCGATTTGCGGAAAAGTAAATTATTAAATTTACTCATAGAAAGTCTTTTGCATTAAAATGCAATACTATGTTTTCATTAAAAAACATCTTTCATAAAAAAAATTTTCTATAGAGAAATGCTGGATATCCTAGTTGGTTTTTTAAAGTGTATTAACGATGAACGTTGAAACTTCCGTTAGAACTCCCCTGTTTTGTTTTTACTCTAACAGTACAAGAAACACTGAAACGGAAAAGTACTTTTCGGTTTTGTGATGCTAATTTACATTGCAATTTTAAAGATTACAGCAGTTTTCGTTCTGGGGGAGCATCAGCCATTGTTGAGTTAAAACAACTAGCCTGGAATACTAATTATTTTTCCGTTTAAAATCTTCCTTAATTACAATATTGCCTTGAATATTCAAAAGCCCGTATGAATCCTCCTGGCTCTATAAATATTTAAAAAATAATTGTGCCGGAATTGTTATTCATAAAAGAATTTTATAAAAAGAAGTTAGTTGAAATAATATTTATGGGTTTCTCTTTATTGTATGCAGATTCGAAAGGGATGTAAACTTTTATTAATATCGGTAAATAATCATTTTTTTACGTAACTAATTCTAAGAGTAAAACATTAAACAAAAATATAAAATTAAGTAATTTTAATTTAATAAATGATCAGAAGGAGTAGAGTTTCTATAGTTTATTTTTATGAACGAGAGAGTAATTAGCATAATTTTAACTGGTACGTCCGACCACTCCATGGGCGTGCTCAAGATTAATTGAAAAATTACTTTGAATAATTGTAAAAAAATAAATGAATTATTTCAGCGTTATAAAGTGTTATGTGTATGTAAACAAAAGTGACCTCTTTTATCACACACTATATTAGAATTGACTGGCCTACATTAAAAAGGGTTTTAAAAAATTCACATTTTTTTTTAATTTTTAAAAATTACAAAAGAGAAAAAGAGTTTTTAAAACCGTCTTAGGTATGTTAATACGATGGGTGGACTAAATGAAGAGTTTGGTGGGAAAATCCCTACATGAAACCGTCCATATCGCACAAGATCGCAGTCAATGGAGACAGCAGACTAATAATATTTAGGGTGTCACTACGCCCTGACAAGAGCTAAAGGATTGAGGAGGAGGAAGGTATGTTAAATAGATGAATAAAAATAATAATATAAAACTTACAGCTACTTGTTACAAATCCAAATCAGATTCAGAAGATGAACTTTCAGAACCAAGATTTATAATAACTGGCTCGATCATTTTATCAGTAATATTGTCCAGCTTCCACATTTTTTCCTCTTCTTTAATAGTGTGATTTACTGCCTTTTCCCAGTTTTCAGGTTTTACATTATTTACGGCCTCCAAAAATAACTGTTTAACATCATGAATTTTAAAAGTGGTATTTTTTCTTGACACTTCACTCTTTATCTGTGCCCATACCAGTTCAATCGGGTTTAATTCACAATGATATGGTGGGGATCTAAGTACTGTCATTTCACGATTTTTGGCAATTTCATCAATTTCGTATTTTTAAAATTTTTCTTTATGAAGGACACACAACGAATAAAGTTCTTTTCTTATAGATCCGGGATCGTACGTAATATTTTTTGAACTCAGCCAATTATGCAAGTCTTTTTTTAACCACTTGGTTGTGGGCAGTCTTTCTATGAGTCTGGAGTGATAACTTGCATTATCCATTACTAATACACAGTTCTTAGGAAGAAGATCTATCATTTGTTCGAACCATTCTTGAAAGACATCAGCGTTCATGTCTTCATGGTAGTCACCGGTACGAGTTGATTCAAAAGTTAATAAACCACCTTCAACAAAACCGTCTAAACTGCCAATGTGTACTATTATCAGCCTGCGTCTCTTTCCTGATGGTGGGTTTAAACCAGTAGATAAATTATTTACAAAAGCGTGCCTTTGACTTGTAACAGTTTCATCCTGCCAAAATTTATTTGGTGTATGACCCTCGTTGATCTATGTTTCATCAAGATAAAATATTTTTCTTTTTTGGTTTCTCATTTCCTTTATGGTTCTTAGAAAATGTCTTCTCAATATGACAATACCGCTTCTTTCTAATAAAATAGACTTTCTGGGATTCTTTTTCCAGCGGAAGCCTATTTCTTTTAAAAGTTTCCATAACGTACTTCGACTCATTTCTGGGTAATCCTTATCATCTCGAACTGAGACAAGAACTTTATCCAATGTTGGAAATTCTTGTCTAAAGAAGAATTCATGCACTTTCCGTCGAAGTCCTTCTTTAAAATGATATTCTATTTGAAATTTGGTTTCCCTGGAGCATTACGTGGCATTTGAAAACTACCACATTTCTCTTCTTTAATAACTCTGTAAATCGTAGATTTCCCAACACCAAGTGTACTGCTAACTAACTTAACGGTCTCATCAACACTTTCACATAAACGTTTGTCTGTAAATGATTTAAAACAATTAAATATTAATCTTTTTTCATTAACTGTTAAAGGACCAATTTTTCGGCGTTTACACGGCACTTCCAAATTTTCCATAACACTAGTATACACAATAAACTGCACCTTGCAACTGAAGTACCTACTTTTAGTGAACTGTTAAAAATTTTGAATACGCCACTTAGACCTTCCTACAAAATGGAAAAACCCCCTATTACATTTTCTGTGGAATAAGTTTAGAAGGTAATTATCTAGTCAATTACTGTCGTAGATTCCTGGAATTAAAGAATTAAATGTTTGATTGTGAAACCCTTACTTCGTGGAATGCACTCATTTCAGATAAAATGAAACGTTTTATTTTATCTAAAGAATTAAACTTTATTTTGCAAATAGATAGGTACTTATTAAACTTTTATTGGTTATATATAACCAATAAAATAAACATCTTACATTTCTTGCGAATTCATTAGTACCTGTTAACCTCCATCACTCCGACACTGGCAACCTTATTTAGGGATTAGTAACCCTCACAACTATTGTATTCTATTCTGCTCCAACCTTTATACCTGGTGGTCATACTCAATTTAAAATTGTTTTCCTATATACTTCTGTAAACTTGTTGACAAATATCTGTTTTTCATTGAGTCACCCGTATCAACAGTTTAGGGATTTGCATACATAATTTATTGTTTTATTACTCTCTCATACATAAAAATACACTATAAAATAGGTAACACTTTTTGAGCCATTGGTCAATTTAGACCAGTGGTTCTCAAACTTTTTAGTCACGGAACTCTTGTAGGGCTAAAAATATTTCGAGGCACACCAACCGTTAGATCAATTTGGGAAACGACAAAAAATTAAACAAAAAATAGAAAAAAACTGCAATTCTGAGGCACATTTTATTTCAATATAGACTTTATTTCAGATCAATAAAATTCGTATATTTTATATTCAAATATCCTTACTTAATGTGATGAATAAAACGGTTTCGATGATGTTTTCATTATATCCTTTATAATTATGGGAATCTTGGTAAGTTTGACCCTTAAATACCTTGATGCTTAAAGTTTGCTTCTGTATTTGTTTAATGTAAGCATATGCAGAGAAACAAGACTCACAGAGATAAGTCGATATGAAACACAAAAGTCTTTTTACTGCAGTCTTGCCAACGACATTATTTTCTGAATATACCTGCATCCATAATTTTTCTTGGCTTCCTTTACGGTATTTGAGTTTTAAACTGCTATCTCTGCTGATCTCAAGTCGATTTTGAAAAACTTAATTTGTCATTCCGACAGGTTTATTTTTTGCTATATACAACTATATAAGTCATCTGAGTCAATATCAGGAAAATAGTTTACAATGCTTTCTTCCAAATCTTGCAAATGAGCAATAACAATTTCAAAATAGTTCGTTTGTGCTCCTTTTTGGACTTGAAGCGAAGAGGTAGTTTTATTTAATATTTTGATGATGTCTGAAAGGTATCCTAATTTTAGCAGTAAATTGACATTTTTTAATTCTTGGATGAAAAACTCCTCTGTAAATGAGATAATCGGTAGATCTTTTAGCTCAAATCATCATCATCAACAACTAGCCTCTAACGTCCACTGCTGAACAAAGGCTTTTCGCATGCTTTTCCACTTAGTCCGATTTTGCGCCATCTGAATCCAATTTGTAGTCACTATTAGCTTAAATAGTCTCTTTAAAAATTGTTCCTCTCGATATCCACCGGACCTCTGTGTGGAGCAAAAGATTGAAGAGATCCATACCCATATTTTCAGCGGCTAGCTTAAAGAGGCGTGCTTAAAGCGGACGGCTCTTCACATGGTTAATTATTTTCACAGAACCATCCAATACGTCTTTCAAATCTTGCGGCATCTTTTTAGTTGCCAAAGAATGAATGTAAGATACAATGACTACTGGAGGTATTTTTTGACACTACCTTTATTTTCTATCGTTCTATGTTCTGTGTCTCTAGCTATTCTTTAGAATAGCTCGAGACAGAGACAGTTTCGCCATGTTAATCGCCAACGTCAGGGGGACTTGATAGGATACGTTAAGAAGAAGACCTTTATTTTAGACCCCGCTGCCACTCCATCACTGTAAATATCCACACAGTTACCCACTTCCCACGCTCCACTCCACTACATCATTGTTTCTTATATACTCGTGAATGGTCTTGAAATTTTTTACCAGTGACATAAGTTTTAAGCTCTTTATACATAAGGAGTTCTTCTTCTATTTTCATCCAGATTGAAATCCTCATAAACACAAGCAGAACAGCAAGTCCAGCAACGTCGGCACTTTCATCAAGCTGTAAATTGAAGAATTCACTGCTGTAAGTTGTAAAGTTTTTAATTTATTTAAAACTTCTTTCTCTACAAAGTCTCAAATAGTATGAATTTTCTTGCATATAGTGATATTTGACATCTGCGCATTATCAATCTTCTTGGTCATATCTGGACGTAACATGCATTGTACGACATCCTTCACGCAAGGTTTAATTAAAATCTCGGCAATGGTATCCATCTTTTGCAATGTGCAAACCAACAATAAATGATGCTTTAGTGGCGTTTTCGTTTTCATTTTTGCTGGAGTGTTCTGATCTGAAACCGAATTGGGCTTCGGGTATTATGTCTAATATGTCTGTTTTAGCTTGAAGTCTGTTGAGTATTACTCTACAATCTTACTGATTGCAGGTAGCAAGCTTATTGGCCTGTAGTTTTGCGGAAATGTGCTGTCTTTTCCGAAATTTGGTAACATTATGACATGTGCACCTTTCTATCTGTTTAACTGTGTAGCTTGTTTAGCTCCTCCGGTGCTGTAGGAGGAATGATTTTGTTTGGATTTTCTGGATCTTTTTCTTTGCATTTCGACTTCTTCTATCAAGTTGATGTTCTCGTCTGGGTGGTAATTTAATGTACACTCTCTCGAGAGAGTACTCCTCAGTACCTCTGCTTTTTCGACATAAGTGTAGACTATTCCGTTTTCTCCATGTAATGGAGGGATTGGCTTTCTGTAATTTCTCAGTATTCTCTGAAGCCTCCAAATATTGTGCATATTTGGTCCTTTTTCCTCCATGTCTCTTATCTGGTTTTCCAGCTTTCACGGTGTTGATGAAGTACTGTTTTGACCTCTCTCTTTAACCTATTTACTCTATTTTTGTCTGACTGGTTCCTTGTTCTTCTTGCTGTCTGCTTTGCTCTGTTCTTTTCCCTTATCAAATCTTTTATTTCTTGCAGTATATCCTTAAATCTTCATGTGTACATTTCTACTTCTTCTTTTGTAGTGCTGTTTCTGAGTGCTTGTTGGATGATGCTTTCAAACTCTAGGACACTGTCTTCTATTTCTCGGGGGCTGTCTATCATTAAAACTATGCCAATTCCAGTGCTCACGAGTCTTTTGAAGTTTGTTTTCTTTTTTACTCTTTTTATTGTACTTTCTTCTTCCCACGTTCCAGGTAGCAGTAGCGTCAATCGAATTCGGTTTGTTTGTTTCTCGGTCGCCATCGAGAATACAAAAGTACAAATAGTCAATATGTTTCGATTGGACAGCGGTGCAGTGGTCGGTTGTTCAACCTATTTTAAATGTTCCACGTCACCCTTGGCAAATACTTAAGCCATTCCAGGATGCCGCATTAGTAGAAAGGGATGCGCTTCGCTCCACTTTGACCTTTGACCCCTGACGTCACATGCCCCATCTGCGCTCCGGTCACGTCCTGCGTCGAATGTCGCGTCCTACGTCGAATGTCGCGTCCTACGTCAAATGTCACGTCCTGCGTCAAATGACACATCAATTCACGAGACATTTCACATCCTGCGTTGAATGTCATGTCAGCGTTGAGTCAGCGTCATGTCAGCGTCGAGTCAGCTTTGAGTCAGCGTCATGTCAGCGTTGAGTCAGCGTCGAGTCAGCGTCATGTCAGCGTCATGTCAACGCGTGAACATTCTTCTTCTTTTCCATACAGTGGCTAAGAGAACGTCAACGTAGGACGTGAAATTGGACACAGAACATGACATTCGACGTAGGACGCGACATTCGACGCAGGACGTGACCGAAGCACAGATGGGGCTTGTGACGTCAGGGGTCAAAGGTCAAAGTGGAGCGAAGCGCATCCCTTTCTACTACTTAAGAACCTGTGGTCTATAGTAATATTCTTTGTGTACTTGTTTTTGAATAATAACCATTTATATAGGAAACCATTTATTACAAAACCTATTTTTTTGTAAACTACTTAGAAAAATAATTTATAAAGTACTATAATTCTTTTTATATATTAACAATTACGTGAATTTGGTGTATTATTAACATCAAAATAGCTCAATAATCGTTTTACGTTGGATGCGGTTTATATTGCTTTATACGGCATATCAGAGATTGTGTGTACTATACTAGGATTGCGCACACCTCCACATAACTAATATAATTCCTGATTTATTGATGGTTAAACACACAAAGTAGAACATTAATCACAATTTGCTATTAGTACATCATTAAACACGGTAATACAAATAAACTGGCTAATGTATGCTTATACATGTTTATAGGAATGTGGGGTAAGTCAACATCGCCAACAATAATTGGATTTGCAAGTGTATGTTTAAATAATTTAGCACAAATAATAAGACAGCAAGAAAATGATTATAGTTAGTTCAGAGTAGGACTAACTGGAGATATCTGAGATGATATAAACGACAGACAAATTTTGTTCTGAAGCTATTTTCTTGTGGCATTGTAAATTAATTACTATTAAACTGGGAATAAGCCACAATTAAAGATAAAATTACGTTTATTGACGTTTCAATTTCCACTTCGGAAATCGTTCTCAAAATACAAACAGTAAATTAAACAAATTTTGTTTTTTGTTACATAGTGAAAAATTCTTCTAATAATTTAATTTTATCTGACTCATTTATATTGACAATTCAGACATACATTATGCATTTTAAAGTAGACGACTTTAAAATGATATTGCCAATATTGTTGAGTTGCGCTCCTGGGACGACTTTACTTATAAGATAGTTTATTCGATTACATGAAATCAACTTTAACTTGAGAATATCCGTCAGAAAAAAAATCATAGCATGTAATTCGTCTTTAAAAGACATGACATGATGACAGTAAAATTCTCCTGTTTGTGATTCCATAGTAAATTATGAGGGAAAAACCTAAAAAAAAACCTCATAATACTATCCCGACATTGTATGTATTTGTTCGTGAATTAAGTTTACCTTCAACAAACATCAAAATTCTGATTTTATATGTTACGTTATTTAAAAAACATAAATGATGTATCCTCTATATGTTACTGACTTACTAATACTGGTATTTTCTTATTAATAACGTCCTCTTTCAATATTGGTAACCAGATCCTACTACATTCTGCCGAGGAATTTGCGACACAATTGGCCTCATTTAGCATAATTAGAGCCGCTTCTTTGATTTTTCTTTTTTTACCATCCGTTACTTTTAGGACTATATTTGAATTATTCCATTGAACCCTATGTTCATTATCCCATGCGTGTTTACAGATTTGAGATCTATCAAATTCTTTATTTTTAATATAAGATTGATGTTCACTTATTCTAACATTTAATGGTCTTGATGATTCACCTAAATAAAACTGATCGCATTCACAAGGTATTTTATAAATGCAATTCTTTGTCCTTTCTTGTTCATTGTTAGGTTTGGTTTTGGACAAAATAGATCTCAACGTGTTTGTTGTTTTGAATGTTGTTGAAATGTTGAATTTATTTCCTATCCTTTTAAGTTTTTCTGATAGTCCTTTTATGTACGGTATTGTTATTTTCCTCATATTATTCCTTGTGTATGCTGTAGGATCTCGTTCTAAGTTGTTCTGTTCTATTCGATCGATTGTTGAAAATTCCTTATTTATAAACGATAAAGGATAATCATTTTTTAATAAAACAGATGTTAACAAATGTTGCTCCTCCAAGAACGAATTTTCATTAGAACAAGTAATTTTGGCTCTATCGTATAAGGATTTAATTATTCCCTTTTTTACATTAATATTGTGATTTGATTTGAAATTTAAATATCTATTGGTGTGTGTTGGTTTTCTATACACCTGAGTCTCATATCCAGTATCGTTCTTAGAGATTAAAACATCCAGGAAAGGTAGCGTGTTATTATATTCCTTTTCCATGGTAAATGTTATTGTCTCTTCTTTATCTTTTATATCATTTAGGAATGTGTCCAAATGATATAAACGATAAAGAAGAGACAATAACATTGGTCTTCCGTGTTTGTCATTACTTTTGTTTTGTTGAAGTTAATTTTTAGGCCTTTTTGCAGTGATTTTTCATAAAGTTCATTCAGCATTAATTCCAGTTCTTGTCGTTCCGAGGAGATCAGGAGTATATCGTCCGCATATACAAGGTGATTTAGGTATTTTCCGTTAATACATATTCCTCTATTTTCCCAATCTGTTGATTTTATTATGTCTTCGAGGGTCAAGGTAAACAGTTTAGGTGAAATTATATCGCCTTGTCGGACTCCTCGTTTAACTTTTATATTATCCGTTACTAATTTGTCGTCCAGAATTACGGTCATGGTTGCGTTTTGGTAAATATCATGTATCAATTGTCGGCATCTTGAATTTATTCTACTATTGACCAGAGCTTCTTCAACCGCCCAGTGTTCAATGCTGTCGAAAGCCTTTTTATAATCTACGAATGCTAGGTACAGCGGAAGGTTGTATAGACTATATATATATAAATATATATATATATATATATATATATATATATATATATATATATATATATTGATAGATATTGAGCAGCTGGTCATTTTAACGCCAATGTATGGGATAGATTTTATTTAGAGGAACGGGAATGGTATGGCGTATTAATGACAGATTTGTTGAGCAGACTTATCTGAATATTCTAGAAAACATCATGTTTTTCATTGTAGAACAGTTGTATCCAGAAAATAATTTTATCACCCAAAAATATAATTGCTTTGTTTACACTGCAACTTAAATAAACCAGTGGCTCCAGAATAACAACATCGAAACCTTACCATGGCCCAGCTACAGTCCAGATTTAAACCCAATCGAGAATGTGTGGAAGGTTATTATAAAACGATTGTATTGGCGTAATTTTATACCTCAAAATGCTGAAGAGCTGTGGCACGGTGGGAAGTTAAACCAATACGGAAAAACAGAAGGGCAGAACAAGAAAAGAGTGCAACAGCTAAATAGCAGAGATATTACAAAATAAGGGTAAATATTGACAAGAAGCAACACAAACATCAAAAATAAAAAAAAATGGAGAAAATTCATCACAAGCTAGACCTACCTTCCTTGACACCTAACGGTAAAAGAGGAACGAATATGTATGTATGTACTTAGTCTTTTGTTGGATGCAGATATTATTTCTTCGTAAATGTTTCAATTTCTTCGTCATTGATTAATACAGTGATTCTTCACTAGACTAAAAATAATGAAGAATATGTTTTTGTTGAAAAAATACTGTCGTAAAAATTAAAAATGTCTGGGTTTCTTATAATACAAAATCCTAATAAAATAAGGCAGAATAGTCAGTTTTATGAAAAATTATAATACCGTGACAATATAATAGACATATTATGCTACAAACACTGACTATCGTTTTTATGTTTCCCTAGCAACCAGCTAATAATTAGGTCTTATGGTAAGATACAGAAATTTCATTGTTTATTATTAACAGAACAATGACTGGATGTTTCAAACATCTAAGTGAGGGAAACTACTTAGTAGCAAAACAATGCACTAGATGCTTTCTCCGTAATAAAATCCCCAACCTGCCAACATGGTAAATACATTGTACAATGCTTGTATTTCTACTTTACGTTCATTTCAATGACTTTCTGACGTTATAAACATAAACCCCTTTTGTGTGCCGCATTTCCAACAAATACCGCAATATTTTTATTTATTTTCAAGTTTTTAAGGAAAATGCGTAGATATAACGATCACAGCCCAAAAAATAGAAACTTATTAACAATATTAAAGTCAATAGCACAGAGGTCGCAAAAGAATGGAAAGTATCATCCATAAAGAATTTAAAAGTATTGAAAAAACTTTAATTATGTGAATAAATGAGCCAAAAACTCGGCTTGGTTGTTACTACTTAAGATATTACGAAATAATTTTCATAAAAACTATTTTTTTAATTAACGTGCATTTGACATCTATCATCATAGGCACTAGTTACAATTTAAGGTTTACATAGTAACTGGATCTACAATATAAAATAATATATATTTAAACATTTAACATAAAGAAGAAAAAAATAAAAACATTTATACTTTGTTTATCAGGTGACTTTTCTCGAGAAATTTGATTATTACCTTGTTGGTTTTGGTCTGTGCTCCTTAAAGATAATACTGATACCTAGCTGTTGGCGTGCTTTTGTATAAAAAGGACATTCGGTAAGTTTATATCTCTGATTAGGAGAGTCGTATTACAGTGCTGATGTTTTGGATGTGTACATGATGTCATCAGCTAGCCATGTGTTAGACAGATATGTTCTATATACAATTTACGTATGATTACCCAAGTATATTTTTCCAAAGTAAACTAGGATAGGTAGGTAGGTTCACTGAGAAGGTTTAATTTCATGAAGCTCTCAAGTAATTTTGTTATAGTGAATCAGTCAGGTGGATCGATTAGCCTTTAGATCGTTGCAGATTTGTATATTAATAATGGTTTTCATGGATACTGCGGCTTTTTTGGCAAGACAACCGGCTTTTTTGGCAAGGCAACCGGCTTTTTCGTTACCAGCAACACTAATTTTGAAATGGAATATGAGGATTTGGCTTTACATTTATTGTCAAAACTCAAAACTAAAATTTCTTGTTATCAGTTTTAAAAATTAGGCTCTAGTTATCGAAACTTTACAGTGACCGGTATAAAAGGGATACATTGTATTGATCTCATGATAAGTATAAAAATTGGCCAAAATCACGCCACGTAAATTTATTTAAAGCCTTTACAAAAACTCTTAGTCTTTTTCGTTAAAACGCATCCTAATTTTTGTCGATAGGACACTCAGATTAAAAGATATCGACTTATTACCGTCGAGCTAACACATATTTTATTGAACATTAATTTCGCGTGCTTAATTGATATTAATTAAAGAACTCTATAGACTTTTTGGTGATGCTGATATTGTGAAGACCATCAAAATAAACCGCCTAAGGTGGATGAGCCACATTATGCGGATGGATGAGAGTGATCCCACCAAAATAACTATGCTAAAAAGGCCGGTCGGAAGAAGAAGAAGGGAGCGACCTAAACTCAGATATCTGGACGATGTACAGGAAGAGGAGATTGGAGTGAGGGGCTGGAGAAGACAGACACTCGATAGGAAGGATGGAAGAATGTTTTGAAGCAGGCCAAGGTTACGAGGGCTGTAGCGCCAACTGATGATGATAAATTGATATTAAAAATTGCATATCGCTTCATCAGAATAAACCAGTTCAAGACGCAGAGGAAATGATCTTGGATCGTCTTGAAACTGGAATACTACGAGCATGACTGAAGCAGTTTAAATAGTTGCGGTACTGCGGTTGCAGGCAACGGAAAAATTACCTCATTATATTTCCCACAAATCTAAATGGCAGACGGAAACAAGCAAATGAAATTTGATTACCCAGGTTTAGATTAGTTTAGATTAGTCAGGGGCACCCCTTAAATGGGAAGAGGGTGCGAAGAATACCCCCATCAACTACTATTGAGCTCCAAGGAAGTGGACAAAGAATCCAAATATATGAAAGAATAGTACGTATTGCCACCTGGAATGTACGCAGCTTATTTAGGTCTGGTAAACTTGCAAAAGTTAGATATCGATATTAAAGATACACAGATGGGATTCAGAAAAGGATTAGGTACAAGAGAAGCTCTCTTTGCCTTAAATGTCCTAGCACTGAGATATCTAGATGTTAACCAAGAGGTACACGACTACTTTATAGACTTTGAACAGTCCTTTGACAAAGTACGCCACAATAAACTCAAAGAAATCCTGGAGGGTAAGAACATCGACATCAGAGATATACAAATAATATTAAATCTGCACTGGAATTAGCGAGATAATATAAAAATAGAAGACCAAACATCGGACGAAATAGATATACATAGAGGAGTACGACAGGGTTGTATATTGTCACCGCTCTTGTTTAATATCTACAGCGAACAAATATGCCCAGACGCTCTCTCGCATGCAAATTAAAGGATAATAGTCACTGGAGAAATTATCAATAACATTCGATATGCTGACGATACTGTGATAATGGCAAGAACAGCGGAAGATCTACAACATCTAGTTGAAAGTATGAATGAGATATGTAATAACAACGGCATAAGAATAAACGTCAAAGAAACCAAATATATGACTTTAGTAAGAATCCAATACATGACACTAGTATCGCAATAAACGGTACCCAACTCGAAAAAGTTAGCGAATACAAATACTTGGAATCCTCATCAGTGAAACAGATGACCAAAATCACGAGATTTAAAGACGTATTGAAATTGCCAGGTCTACCTTTATAAAAATGAAAACATTATTTTGTAATCGTGATATTAGCATTCATCTACGAACTAGAATGTTAAAATGCTATGTATTCAGTACTTTGCTTTACGGTGTTGAGGCATTATCTCAACAGAGGAATGTTAAAAATCTTGAAAGCTTTGAGATGTTGTGCTACTGCCGTATACTAAAAATAAGTTGGGTGGATAAAATTATAAATGAAGAGTTAATACGCAGAATAAATAACGATCCAGAAGTTACACTGAACATAAAAAAAAAACTTGAATGAATGAACTAATGAGAGGACAAAAGTACACATTCCTACAAAATATATTGCAAGGAAAAATCCAAGGACGCAGAAATCCAGGCCATAGAAGAATATCCTGGATGAGAAATTTAAGAGAGTGGTTTGGCTGTACCACTAACGAATTATTCAAAATAGCAGTAAATAAAATTAGAATCGCCATAATGATATCCAATCTCCGATAGGAGAGCCCCTCAAAGAAGAAGAAACTTGCAAACACTGAAGTTACGATAAGAAGAATAAAAACAGACATCTTGGGGATAAGTGAAGTAAAATGTCCTGAGTCAGGAAAACAAAAAACAAAAGATGGATACCTCTAGTCGTCTGGAGGAACTGACCCAGAACGTCCATATGGCACGGCTATATTAGTATCAAACTAAATTGCGCAGTCAGTCATGGACTTCATCCTTCTAAATGATAGAGTAGCAATGTTAAAAATAGAAACTTAAATGTCATTCAGGTCTATGCTTTAACAAGTGACAAATCTGAGTCAGAAATTGAAAACTTTTATAACAATATAGATAAAATAATGAGACTGAATAAAAGGGTGAAATAACGATGATTATGCGTAACTTATGGGAGACAACATAGAAGCATACAGTCTCGGAACCAGAAACAATAGTGGAGATAGACTGATACAATTTTGCGTAGAAAACAACCTGTTAGTAGCCAACATTTTTTTTCAAACAACATCCTTGAAGGCTATATACTTGAAAATCACCTGCATACAGAACAGATAAAATTGTTAGAAATCAAGTTAACTTTATTTTGCTTAAAAACAACTTTAAGAAGTACCAAATCTACTAAAACATATCTTGGAGCTGATATTCATATCGATGACAATCTAGTTATAATGAATTTGAGACTAAAAAGGTTTCTTAAAGCTAAAAAGGAAAAAGTGTCAAGAAAAATAGATATCCAACAACTGAAAAATCCTGAAAAGACAAATGAAATAAGTATTTAGGTTGATAAAGAAATAGACATGCTAGAGAACTAGGTACAGACAGACGTTGAAGTAACATGGACTGCTATTAAAACGAAAATAACAAAGATACAAGAAGACGACATTGGATTGGATTTACGAAAAAAAAAAAACAAAAACAAAAATAGATAACGCAAGAGATCATGGACCTCATGGACGTAAGACGAAAACATAAAAAAACCTACTAGAATACAAACAAGTAAAAAGTGCAGAGAAACTAAAGAAAACTAGATGTGAACCAAAAACCTAGCAATTGAACAACTTCAGGAAAGATACGACATCTTAAATGTCCATAAAAAGTGAAAGAAATGACAGTTAGACCCAGAAAGAAACAAGAAACAATATTAAGAAATAATAATAACGAGATAATTATGGGTACAGAACACAAACTGGAAAGATTGAAAGAATATATTCACACACTTTTTGATGATGTTAAACCTTGTTATCCACCATCCACGGATGAATAACTGAAAAACGTTCAAAAATAACAGTAGAAGCTATTTATGCAGAAAAATCTCAGAAGAACGGAAAAGCCACGGGTTCCTCCTGTACGAGGGGGTTTTAGGAAAAAGCCCGAGGGTAAAAGTGATCAATTTTTTTGCATCTTTTTGGCGTCCTAAAGTTGACATTCCCAGCCAAATTCAGGTTGTTCGTATGCTTTTTAGAGGTTCAGTGGCACTTTCGTCTCTTACGACTGGAATATTTAAGATAATTTGTAAAAACAAAATATGCTCAAAAATAGTTCTGCTCAATAATTAGCAGCTACAGCTAAAACAGCTCAATTTCCATTTTCTTCATCACTCCCTTTATATATGTCCCATACGACGAGTTATGATAATTGAGATCATGTATAGGTAAAGGAATCTGAACTGCAGGAGGATATCCTGAAGAGAACGGTTTAGTTGCACTAAAAACAAGATGTTTGGAACTACTGAAGGTGAAGATCTTCGATCATCATCATCCAGCCTCAAGAGTCCACTACTGAACATAGGCCTCTTCCTCATGTTTCCAACCTCGTCTATCTTGCGCCGCTCTTATCCAGTTTTTATTGAGTCTTCTTAAATCGTCAGTCCATCTTGTAGGTGGTCGACCGACGCTTCTCTTGTCTTCCCTTGGCCTCCATTCCAATAACCTCTTTGTCCATCGCCCATCTGTCATTCTGGCTATATGTCCTGCCCATCTCCATTTTAGTCTGGCTATCTTCTCGATGATGTCAGTCACTCCGGTTCTTCTCCTGATGTCTTCGTTTGTTATTCTGTCTCGGAGAGTTATTCCTAACATGGACCGCTCCATTATTCTCTGCGTGACTCTCAGTTTGGTAGCTGCTGCTCTTGTTAAGGTAAGTGTTTCTGCTCCGTACGTCAAGACTGGGAGGACGCACTGATCAAATATCTTTCTCTTTAGGCATGTGGGCAGCTCACTTTTAAAAGTTTCTCTCAGTTTTTCAAATGCTGCCCATCCAAGGCCGACACTTCTCTTCAGTTCATGAGTCTGGTTATCTCTGCCAATCATAATTTCATGTCCCAGTATTTTTATATCTATCTACGAGTTCTATTTCTTTCCCACCAATACTGATGTTCTGGTTGGGTACCAAATTGGTCATGATTTTTTTTTCAAGATATTTATATTTAAACCTACATTTTCTGTAGCCACAACGAGTTCCTGTACCATCTTTCTTGCCATACCTAGATCTTCAGATATTATAAGTATATCATCGGCGAAACGTAAGCTGTTTAGATATGCTCCATCTATTTTTATTTCCTTTGTCATCCAATCCAAATTCTTAAAAGCATGTTCTAGCACCGTATTAAAAAGTTTAGGTGACATTGGGTCTCCTTGTCTAACCCCCCGTTCTATTTTTATGCGATTACTGTTAGTATGTAATTTGACAGTGGTTGTTGCCTGCAGGTATATTTTGTATAATAATTTAGTATATCTATAATCTAACCTGCATTCTTTAAGCGCCTGTAATATTTTGCTTAGCTCAACTGTGACAAAGCCTTTGACAAAGATCTTCGATAGGAGCGAACAATAAGAAGGAAAAAGGGGATTGATCCTTGAGGACAAAGATATTCACTCAAAGTTTCCGCTTGCTTTTAAACAATTACTGAATTTTATCCCATTGTAATTTAACAAAATAAAAATTAAAATCAAAATAAAAATAATGTTATACTAAAAATAAATACTGATACAAATCTGATTCGAATTGTTGAATATTTTAACCAATTTGCGTGATAAAAACTAAAAACCAAAACTGAATTGCACACATTTCTAAAAAATCACCAACTATATTACTGCCGTAACTAAAATCTGCGTTTCTCATTCAAACTAATTAATTATTTAATTAAACAGTATTTTAGCAACCTAAGGGATTTATTGCAAACAAAGCTAATTTTATACCTGATACCATAGGGGCTTAAAACTGGTTATATTATGCAACGCTATGAATTTTGTTGCTATGTATATTTTATTGGTAGTGTTCGTCTATTTTGAGCATCGTGTAAAATAGTTCTTCGCGTGCTGTAAATAGATGGATGCTGAAATTTCAACGAGTCGCAAATTATTTTTGAACAGCAAATATCTGCATAATAATAACCGTTCATAAAACATTGTTTCTCCGTAAGTTTGGAACTGTTCATAATTATTTATGATAGAACTATTTTTGAGGATGTTTATACGACTGAATAAAAAAATTGGAGTATGGTTTAATATATTATTGAAATCTTTGGCTATGTTGCTTCTTTTTCATCAATTCCATTTGATATATTTTTCTCTTTTACTTTATAATAGCTTGGTGTAATGTTATGTTTGATTGAGTTTATTCCTGTTTTATTTTACTACATATAGATATTCATTTTTTATTTAATTTAAAATTCTTCTTTATTGTTGTAAATTTCTGCTTCAAGCGCAATCTCTTTTTCTTCCAAATATTTTTTTCAATTCCAGTCTTTTTTAAGCATGTGATTCTTTAGGGAGGACATGAGCAACGAGAGACAAAAAAGGGTAAACTAATAAAAATGCAGTCAGCAACGAGCGAGAATATAAACAGTAACTGTTTTAATCCACATTAAAGAAAAAATAACTTAATAACACGGCTCAAAATAACGGAGCAGTGCTAAAACCCAAAGAATGGACTTTAGCAACATGGAATGTCAGAGGTCTCAATGGCAAAGAAGTCGAACTTGCTGAAGAATTTGAGAAAAATCAAATAGACTTACTGGGTATAAGAGACACTAAAAAGAAGGCAAAACACACAGTTTTTAGAAAATCGACACTTCCTCATCACCAGTGGAGTGTCACTTGGCGAAAGGGCAAAGCAAAATAAGGGATAAGACTGGTAATTGCAGAACACAAAATAGTTAATATCATCGTTATGTATAGAATAAATTATGACGAAAGACCAGCTAGCAAAAGATCTATTCTGGGATAAGGCCTTATAAATAATAGACAGTTTAAAAGCAATACTATAGTACTAGGGGATCTAAATGATTGAGTGAGTGTAAGAGATGAACATACCTCAAGATGTATTAGGACCATATAGAGAAGAAATAAAAAATGACAATGAGAAACGTATTATTATATATGATAGAAGAAAAATAATTTAATAATAATGAACACATTTTTTAAACACAAAGATGTACATAAATATACAAGAGAAGTCAAAAGTAGAGGCGAAAGATCCATCATAGACTATGTGTTAGTAAATAGATTATCGAGGCAATTTATTGAGTAAAAGTAAAACGAGGAGCTGAAATATATAGTGACCACTATTTAGTTGTAGCCAGGACCAGCTTGGAAGTGTCATAAGAATCAATAACGAAAGGGACAAATAAAACAAGTTAAGCTTTTGATACACCCACTATAGAAGTATTCAGGTTACATAAGTTAGTTGACAAGCAGACAGCAAACAAGTTTGAAAACTAGGTTAATAACTACCTAACAGAGCACGTTGAACATGACTGTAACTTAGACCAAAATTGGCAAATACTGAAAGAAACACTTCTAAACGGTGGTAAAAGTATGCGGAATAACAAAAAATAACAGAAGAAAAAAGTGTACAAACTGGTGGAATAGTGAAATAAAAGCAGAAGTAAAGTCCAAGAAGATAGCTTGCAAAAATTATTTAAAGAACGGAACCGCAGACAACTACCAAATACCGACACCAAACACCACAGTAAATAAAAGACAAATAAGGACACTTACTGCATGACAAAGACCACATCCTAGATAGATGGAAGCAATATTTCGGGGATCTACTGAATATCCAAAACGATGTAGATATTATCATAGAAGAAGGTAAAGCAAGAAGTCAAAATTTAAGACGAAAAATCTATAGCAGAAACAAAAGAAATCATAAAAAAGCTTAATAAAGGAAGGCGGATGGATTTGATAAAATCACAGCAGAAATGCATAAAAACATGGGCGACAAGGGCATTGAACTGCTAACAAAAGTATGTTATAGGGCATGGAGTGACAGTAAAATACCAAAAGATTGGATAGTGGGAGTTAAAAAACCAGACAGACGTGAGTGTAGTAACTACAAAGGAATAACACTACTGAGCATCCTATCCAAAGTACATGAGAGAATACTAATAAAACATTTTTTAAGAAGTTGATTCTATAATGGAACAATCACAGAGTGGATTTAGAAAAGGCAGAAGCATTTAAGGTCGCATGTTTACTATCAAGAGACTAACACAAAATGCACGGAACTCAAGCACCAAGCTTTTATAGATTTAGAAAAGGCATTTGATAGTACTCCAAGGAAGGTGATTGACATATGTTAAAAAAAGAAAGGTGAAAATCAAACTCAGGCAAGCCATTATGAGTATATATGTATATAGACATACAAGAAACAGAACCGATAGTATGGAATCCGAAGAGTTCATAGTAAATGAGGGTCTACGTCAAGGAGGATTTCTATGCCCCATGCTGTTTAACATTGTCTTGGATGATGATTGTTTATAATTAAAGAAACTAGAGCAGAAACATTGAAATTATATTCTGGACATAGAAATCTAGAAGCAGTGTGGATCTCAGAGTGTACATATGCAGACGATCTAGTGCTATTTAAGATAAATGAAGCAGCACTCAATAGAAATTTACAAGTATGAAACGCTGCACTAATTAAACGAAATTGAATATCAATAAAGAGAAGACGAAAGTAATAGTATGTGGAGAAACTAGAAAACAAAAGAAGATAAAACTTGACGGAAATCCACTTGAACAAGTCGATACTTACAAATACTTGGGATTACAAATAGCAAACACAGGAATTTAATAAACTGAAATAAGTTTCAGAATAGGACTAATCTGCTATATTATAGACAGCTATAATAGAAATCAGTTATATTGCTATATACTCTCAAAGATTTTTACGTGAAATCGATGATTTTGCACAAATTGACTGTGTTAATGGAGGTCAACACTCAAAAAGAATTGTGGATGAATGCCATTATCGTTGATATTTTGTATCTCTAATTTTTATACGTTGTAATCATTCTGCCCAGGCTAAATTTTTTACCACTAATTCTGAATTATTGTTAATATTAAATATATATTAAATACCGGATGAAATAGGTATTTCAGGCATTTTTTGTTTAGAATATATCAATTACAGTTATTACAAACTAAACAATTTAATTTGAATGATACACAACAATAAAACAAAATGCTTATATGAATAATAATATGAATTACAAAAACTAATTGCACATACGAACTCAGCAACAACAAATAGATTATGCAAAAACGTTAATTAGTTGAGTTTAATCATTCGATATGATACAATTTAGCCGGATTTACTTTTAAAACAATCAGTATCGATCCAGAGTGGGGCATAACGTTATTAAAGCCACCCAGTAATAGGGAACTTTTCGTTTAAAAGAGATTTATAATTGATCAAAAAAAAAAAAAAAATTAACCTGCTTTTTGAATATTACATATGAAAGGGAAACATACAAAATATCCAAAAACAGAATGCAAGGATATGTGAAGGCATCTAATGATTTTGTGGTGTTTTGATGTCATATAAATATTTAGATTTGAATAAAATATTAATAAATGAAGTGAATTTAATATAGACACATCATCTTTTCATTGAATTTGAGAGTGCCTATGATAGCAACCATCGAGAATTTCTAATCCATGCACTGAAGTACAAATATTGGTATTTGCAGATGATGTTGATATCATAGCTAGAAGCGAAAGAAAGATGATAGAAGCATTTAATGCGATGGAAAGAGCGGCACAAATCAGTGACTTTAACATTAATGAAATTACCACCAGAAGACGCAGAAAACCTAATACCCAATATCCAACTGAGAATTAACACCAACGAACCAACAACGCAAGAAATAGAAATGGCCATAGAAAAACTGAAAGCACACAAAGCAGCCGGCCCTGACAATATTCCACCAGAGTTGTTGAAAGCTTGCCCAGGTACAGTGGCAGAGCTAATCCAACCATTCTTGAAAAGGGCTTGGAGAGAGGAAAAGTTCCCCAAAGGATGGAAAACAGGATTAATAATAAAGATATCAAAAAAGGGTGACAGAAGATATTGCGAAAACTGCAGAGGAATCACACTTCTGAATACTATAAATAAATTAACAGCAATAATTATAAACAACCGACTAACAAACAGTGTAGAACCAATGTTAAGGAAGGAACAAGCCGCTTCAGACCAAACAGATCATGCGTGGACCAAATTAACACACTAAGAATAATTGTAGAACAGTCACAGGAATTCAACTCTCCTCTCTTTGTGTGCTTTGTGGACTTCAAGAGAGCTTTTGACACGCTCACACATACGGCCATATGGAAAGCACTGCAGGAAATAGGAATACCAGAAAAAATAGTAAATCTCATCAAAGAACTCTACAGTGACACAGAAAGCAAAATCCTACACAACGGCATAACATCTGACCCAATAGCTATGCTAAACGGAGTAAAGCAGGGCTGTGTTTTATCCCCCATACTATTTAACATTGTACTGGACTCCGTACTAACAAAGGTAAACTCTAATAGAGGAATTTACTGGGGATTAACAAACAGACTGGAAGACCTAGATTACGCTGATGATATATGCCTCCTAGCACATACAAAACAGGACATGCAACTCCAAGTAAACAAAGTACAAGAAGAATCAAAGAAGGTTGGTCTAGAAATAAACATCAACAAAACCAAAGAAATGCGATTTGGTACCAGAAACAACCAACCTATTATGATCAACGACCAGAAAATTGAGAGAGTAGCGGAATTTGTATATCTGGGCAGCATAATTGACTGTAATGGGGGTACAGAGCGTGATGTACATGAAAGAATAAATAAAGCTCGCAACGCCTACAACATGCTTAACAACATATGGAAATCCAGGATTTACCCAACTAAACGAAACTAAAAATCTTCAACACAAATGTAAAAGCTGTATTACTGTATGGCTGCGAAACGTGGAAGATATCAGCACCCATAGTACACCAATTACAAGTTTTCATCAATAGAGCGTTACGAAAAATCCTTCGTATATTTTGGCCTAACCGAATCTCCAATGAAAATTTATGGAACCAAAGCAACCAAGAAAATGTTATAAAGCAAATAAGGCGAAGAAAATGGAGATGGCTGGGCCACACACTCCGTAGACCGCCAAATGACATTGCCAGGACAGCGGTGGATTGGAATCCCCAAGGCCGACCGAAAGTAGGCAGACCTAAGGGAACTTGGAGAAGGACAGTACTGGACGAAGGGAGAAAAATGGAAAAATCCTGGCTTGAAATCAAAGCACTAGCCAGAAATAGAGTTCGCTGGAGACACTTTGTGGAAGCCCTATGTTCCTCTTAGGAGTCTTGGGACTTTATATATATATATATATATATATATATATATATATATATATATATATATATATATATATATAACATTAATGAAATAAAAACCAATTACATGAAGGCCAGTAAATCGACAGGCCAAAGAAACCTACAGAATCTGACAATAGAAGACTATAGCATCGAAAGCGTGAAAATGTTTACTTATCTAGGTTCACCAGTTACTGCAGATAACAATGTCAATGAAGAAGTTGAGAAAAGAATACATATCGCTAATAAAACATATAATAGACTGCTTAAACATCTAAGATCTAACAACATCACAAGAAAAACCAAATGCAAAATATACAAGATCCTGATAAAACCGGTACTTGTATATAGATCGGTACAATCAAGAAACAACAAAAAAATAAAAATGGATATATCTCTATCACTATCATAAAGTGCCCCAACTGAAGCAAAATCCTCTACTAGAAAAGCTGTATTACCACCGCCAATTATTATAGTTGAAGGTATCAAAGACTTTAATAAATTACACTTATAAACTTACAGCCGTAAATAAAGATTTACAAATAAAAGCAATTAATAATCAGAATATTGAAATCAATTTAAAAAATAGCGATGGCTACGGAATAAAATCCCTGACCTGATTGACTTTTTTATAATTAAGAGTATTGCCTCTAATTACTTGAGCATTGAGGAGACCTGAGATATGAATTCAGATCATTCCTCCATTCTACTTACACTTAGTTAATCTTTTGGTCTCTATGAAAACTAAAAATCAGTTAGATGCAGCAGTTAAATTGTTTATCAAAGGAGCAGCGTCGATGCCCCTTAGTACGTTAAAAACAGCTTAATTCACCGAGACCCCGAGACAAGGGTTGAAGGGAGACCTGTTGAAGAGATAATAAGGAATTGTGTCAACAATCATGAGCAAAGATTGCATCTTCTTCTTCTTCAGGTGCCATCTCCGCTACAGAGGTTGGCAATCATCATAGCTATCTTAATTTTTTTTTTTTTGAGGCAGTAGCTCTAAATAGTTGTTTTGAGCTGCATCCAAACCATTCTCTCAGGTTCTTCAGCCATGAAATTCGTCTTCTTCCGATGCTTCTTCTGCCATCTATTTTTCCTTGCATTATGAGTCGCAGGATGCCATACTTATCGCCCCGCATCACATGTCCGAGATACTGTAGCTTTCTTTCCTTAATTGTAAGTTCAATTTCCTTCTCTTTGCCTATTCTTCTCAGTATTTCATTGTTTGTAACTCTATCTACCCAGGAAACCCTCATAATTCTTCTATAGGTCCACATTTCAAAGGCGTTAAGTCGTCTCATGGTATCTAGATTTAACGTCCATGATTCCACTCCATAATATAATACACTGTATACGTAACATTTTGTTAGGCGTACTTTAAGAGCTAATGTTAGATCTTTGCCACATAGGACCTTTTTCATTTTTATAAAATTAGAACGTGCTTTTTCGATTCTGACTTTGATTTCTGCCGTGTAGTCATTATTTTCTGTTATAAGTGTTCCTAGGTAAGTGTACTTTTTTACTCTTTCGATCTGCTGGCCCTCTACTATCAAGATTTCGTTAGTATTATAGTTGTTTTTACAAATTTTCATAAACTTCGTCTTTTTGACATTAAGAGAGAGTCCGTACTCCCTACTACACATGACTATTTTGCTCATGAGTCTTTCCAGGTCTTGTAAACTATCGGCTATTATTACTGTATCATCTGCATATCTGATGTTGTTAATTAAGACTGCATTTACTCTTATGCCGACTGTTTCATCTTCCAGAGTTTCTCGAATTACCTCTTCAGAATAGGCGTTAAATAATAGAGGTGATAGAATGCAGCCTTGCCTGACTCCTCTCTTTATTTCCATTTCTTCAGATGTTTCTTTTTCGATTCTTACTATTGCTCGCTGATTGTAATAGAGGTGTGTGTTATTAGCCTTAAATCTCTTTCATCTAGGTTTTTATTTTTTAGAATTTCTAGGAGTCGATCATGTTTTACTTTATCAAACGCTTTATTGTAGTCTATAAAACAGACGTAAAGAGGACGGTTAACATCCAAACATCTCTGTGTCAGCACATTGAAGGAGAATAATGCCTCTCTGGTACCCATACCATTGCGGAACCCATATTGAGTGTAGATAAAGATTGCATAACATGTAAATATCGAGGCTCTCCAACTTCTGGATAATACAGAGTTAGTAAAAAGACTGAAGAGGATGAAACCCTTCGAGTTAGTGTACTAATTAGTTTAAAACAGAGTATAGTGCAGCTTAGTGTACATGAATATCTATGTAAATAATAACTGTAAGTAAGAAAGACCAAGGCTGGCCTAGATATAAACCTCGCGAAGATTTACAGATTGATAACAACGTAACAATCAAAGGAAAGAACAAATTCAAATACTTGGGGTTTATAAATACAAAAAGGCGACTATTTGATTCTAATATTTTTATATTTAATGGTGTATTTTATAAACAAATTTTTGGTAGCTCTATGGGATCTAGTCTTTTACCCATTCTAAGTAGCTATGACATGGATAATGTTATTAGTGATTGTATCAATAATTGCAATTTTTTCATTCCATTTATCAAAAGATATGTAGATGATCTAGTTTTGGCACTTCCTAAACATAAAATTCTTGAAACAGTCAACATTTTCAACAATCATAATCAACATATACAATTTACAGTCGAGGAAGAGGTAGATAATTCTCTACCATTCCTTGACATGAGAATTGTAAGAAATACAGACAATATGTTGAAAAGCAGGTGGTTCATAAAACCCATATGTAGTAATAGATTTATAAGCTATTACTCTTATCATCCAAATAAGATTAAAATGAACCTTATAACAGGATTAAAGGAACGTGTTTTAAAACTTTCTCATCCAGACTATCTACAAGAAGATCTTCATTTGTTAAAAAATATTTTAATTGAAAACTCTTATCCTCCAGATATGCTACATAGGATGCTTTTTTCTAATTTATTAAATATAAATAACTTAACACCATTGTTTGCTAAATCTCAAAACACTGTAGCCAACAATCAAAACATATATTATCATTCACTACCTTTTATACCATCATTAACTCCTAAATTAATACAAACACTAAAGGTTATTGACAATATAAAAATAGCAACAAAGAACATCAAAACCATTTCATCTTTATATTCCAAAACTAAATATCCTATAGACAAATTAGATCAAACAAATGTAGTATACAGCATTGGTTCTACTCAGTGTGAAGCTAAGTATATTGGTGAGACTGGAAGAAATCTCTCAAATCGCATTATTTCTAACAAAAGTGATTGCAGAATTAAGAAACCATCTTGTGCTTTGGCAGAGCATGTAATAGACAAAGACCACATTATGGATTCTGATAATATTAAAATTTTATATAGTAAAGGTAATAAATTTAAAAGAACTTTTTTGGAAATGGTTATCTATCAATGGTAAATAAATCTTTTTCTTTTGTGTTACTAAACAAAAAAGAATTTTTTAAACAAAATTTTATTTTTGACAATATGTGTAAGTTGGTATTTATAACATTTAGGCTGATTTGTAGCTATTCGATTTTTGTTTACAAATTCAAGTGTTTTTGTTAAGAAACTTTATCAAAATTTATTTCAGAGAAACATTTATTAGAATAGGGCATTTTTTTAATAATATTTTTTTTATAATATTTTTTGTAATAATGTTAGCAGCAGCTTTATATAAAAAACCTAATTTTATTTGGTGAGTTAACAACAAATTTTTTATTTCTAGTTCAACTTTGTAAGATATTTTGTATTTTTTAGAAGCTCTTGATAAAAATTGTAATCATAATTGAAAGCTCGAGTAAAAAATAGTCAACAAATAGCCTCCTTTTATTGACTCCAACCAATCAAAAACAGTTGTGTACGGGGAGCCCAATAAAGTCTTACCCTTGGAAAATTAATAATTTCCATTATAATATGCAGAGCAGCCAGGCGGTGTATCTCATTTTTCATCAGTCCTGAGATTTTTACTAGTCTTGTAAACAGAATAAGAATTTGTTTTTTTTTTAGATAACTCCATAAATATTTCAAGTGGAAAATAGCGCGAAAAACAATCAAATGGTGAATGGTCTATCTGAACTGTCCCTTTCATCATGACTAAAATTACTTTCACTTGATCGATCAAAAATACCATTTAGAGGTTTAACTTTTCAAGTCTTCCAGATAGTTTATTGTTTTTACACTTTTTAATCTTTTGAGGAATTTCTTCTTTTTCTAATGCTACTTCATTGTCATCCGATGTTGACATATCAGTCTCTTCATAATCTGGATCTCCATCATCTTCTATATTAGAACAGTCATCATTTAGGGCAGCTAATGCTTTTTCTACTTGTACAAGGGCCACATCAACTTCAGTTTTCCCTATCCCGTAAAATTGTAGGAACCTCATCTGAAAAGAATTTATTGTTTAAAATCTTGTCATAAATTCTAATCTATTTCATCTACTTTTGTAACCATTAATACTCACTGGTGGCATTCACATGCGCCTTTTATAGTATCATACCAAATATTAGCAAATGCAGAAACAATTACAATTTATTCTTAAATGAATTTTTCATAATGTTAGTTAGTAAATACCAACAGCTACATGCAGTTTTTTTCAACACAATAGCAATGTTAGAACAAAAAAACAAACACTTACCAAGTGAAAAAGGATCACAGTTACCAGTTATTACTTCAAGTAAACCAAAAAAACCTGTTTACATTCCCAATTACTCAAATAAGTCATATCACAGATATCTGTGCCGAATTATAAGCTTCGTAATTACCACCGGCAGGGTTGGACGGGTTAAATCGAAATTTCTTAACAATTATTCATGACTATAAGACTTGCTGTAGAATTTTCATACTTATCTTTTGATAATTGTAGTATATTGGTGGTCTCTTCTAAAATCTGCTTTACATCTTTTATTGGTAGACTTCATCAAATGCTTTTCCATAATCTACTCTTATCAAGAAGAATTGTTTCTGCCTATTTTTGTTAGTATTAATCGATATCAATAAAATATAGTAGATAATACAAAGGTGTAACAAGAAAATAGTTTTAGAATCTATAGCCAAAATTAATAAACGCAATCAACACGAATTGGCAAAGAAGTAGAAGTGAGTATGCAGTTCACATATTTAAAGTACCTTGTGTCTCAAGAAGAAACTTGATAACAATATGAATATAATATTGAAACCTTTCAAGAAACTACACCGAAAGTTTAATTAAAAACAAATCCACCTTAATGAAAAATGTTTGTAAACATTCGCAACGAAACTTCCAAATTAGAAATTTTCTATTCATAAAGTTGTATCCAACGTTCTATTTATTTTCCTTCGGCAGCATATCCAGTAATTTCAGTTTAAATAGTTTAACAAGAGATCTTAAAGAATAGCGCCGTGGAAGTAAAAGACTGTATTCTTTTGTCTGCTTATAAACTTATAAATCGAATCCAGAGATGCAAGGCGATCGCGTTCTCTTCTCATCTCTAAATATTTCTTATTTTGTTAGGAATTTTATAAGCAGACTCACCTCTTATTATATTATTACTTAGAGTCCATTGAATGCCCAATTACCAGCCTTATCGTATTAGGTTATTTTTCCAATTAAAAACGTTTTTTCAAACTAGTTGTGAAACTAATTACTATTTATAACTGGGAATAAGCCACAATTAAAGATAAAAATACGTTTATTGACGTTTCAATTTCCAATTCGGAAATCGTTCTCAAAATACAAACAGTAAATTAAACAAATTTTGTTTTTTGTTACATAGTGAAAAAATTCTTCTAATAATTTAATTTTATCTGACTCATTTATATTGACAATTCAGACATACATTATGCATTTTAAAGTAGACGACTTTAAAATGATATTGCCAATATTGTTGAGTTGCGCTCCTGGGGCGACTTTATTTATAAGATAGTTCATTCGATTACATGAAATCAACTTTAACTTGAGAATATCCGTCAGAAAAAATCATAGCATGTAATTCGTCTTTAAAAAGACAAACACATGACATGATGACAGTAAAATTCGCCTGTTAGTGATTCCATAGTAAATTATGAGGGAAAAACCAGGAAAAAAACCTTATAATACTATCCCGACATTGTAAGTATTTGTTCGTGAATTTAGTTTACCTTCAACAAACATCAAAATTCTGATTTTATATGTTACGTTATTTAAAAAACATAAATGATGTATCTTCTATATGTTACTGACTTACTAATACTGGTATTTTCTTATTAATAACTTCCTCTTTCAATATTGGTAACCAGATCCTACTACATTCTGCCGAGGAATTTGCGACACAATTGGCCTCATTTAGCATAATTAGAGCCGTTTCTTTGATTTTTCTTTTTTTACCATCCGTTTCTTTTAGGACTATATTTGAATTATTCCATTGAACTCTATGTTCATTATCCCATGCGTGTTTACATATTTGAGATCTATCAAATTCTCTATTTTTAATATAAGATTGGTGTTCACTTATTCTAACATTTAATGGCCTTGATGATTCACCTAAATAAAACTGATCGCATTCACAGGTATTTTATAAATGCAATTCTTTGTCCTTTCTTGTTCATTGTTAGGTTTGGTTTTGGACAAAATAGATCTCAACGTGTTTGTTGTTTTGAATGTTGTTGAAATGTTGAATTTATTGCCTATCCTTTTAAGTTTTTCTGATAATCCTTTTATGTACGGTATTGTTATTTTCCTCATATTATTCCTTGTGTATGCTGTAGGATCTCGTTCTAAGTTGTTCTGTTCTATTCGATCGATTATTGAAAATTCCTTATTTATAAACGATAAAGGATAATCATTTTTTAATAAAACAGATGTTAACAAATGTTTCTCCTCCAAGAACGAATTTTCGTTAGAACAAGTAATTTTGGCTCTATCGTATAAGGATTTAATTATTCCCTTTTTAACATTAATATTGTGATTTGATTTGAAATTTAAATATCTATTGGTGTGTGTTGGTTTTCTATACACCTGAGTCTCATATCCAGTATCGTTCTTAGAGATCAAAACATCCAGGAAAGGTAGCGTGTTATTATATTCCTTTTCCATGGTAAATGTTATTGTCTCTTCTTTATCGTTTATAAGATACTGGATATATTTATATATATTTTAAGAACGATACTGGATATGAGACTCAGGTGTATAGAAAACCAACACACACCAATAGATATTTAAATTTCAAATCAAATCACAATATTAATGTAAAAAAGGGAATAATTAAATCCTTATACGATAGAGCCAAAATTACTTGTTCTAACGAAAATTCGTTCTTGGAGGAGAAACATTTGTTAACATCTGTTTTATTAAAAAATGATTATCCTTATCGTTTATAAATAAGGAATTTTCAACAATCGATCGAATAGAACAAAACAACTTAGAACGAGATCCTACAGCATACACAAGGAATAATATGAGGAAAATAACAATACCGTACAAAAGGATTATCAGAAAAACTTAAAAGGATAGGAAATAAATTCAACATTTCAACAACATTCAAAACAACAAACACGTTGAGATCTATTTTGTCCAAAACCAAACCTAACAATGAACAAGAAAGGACAAAGAATTGCATTTATAAAATACCTTGTGAATGCGATCAGATGAATCATCAAGGCCATTAAATGTTAGAATAAGTAAACAACAATCTTATATTAAAAATAGAGAATTTGATAGATCTCAAATATGTAAACACGCATGGGATAATGAACATAGAGTTCAATGGAATAATTCAAATATAGTCCTAAAAGAAACGGATGGTAAAAAAAGAAAAATCAAAGAAGCGGCTCTAATTATGCTAAATGAGGCCAATTGTGTCGCAAATTCCTCGGCAGAATGTAGTAGGATCTGGTTACCAATATTGAAAGAGGAAGTTATTAATAAGAAAATACCAGTATTAGTAAGTCAGTAACATATAGAAAATACATCATTTTGTTTTTTAAATAACGTAACATATAAAATCAGAATTTTGATGTTTTTTTTTTTTTTTTTTTTTTTTTTTTTCCTGGTTTTTCCCTCATAATTTACTATGGAATCACTAACAGGAGAATTTTACTGTCATCATGTCATGTGTTTGTCTTTTTAAAGACGAATTACATGCTATGATTTTTTCTGACGGATAGTCTCAAGTTAAAGTTGATTTCATGTAATCGAATGAACTATCTTATAAATAAAGTCGTCCCAGGAGCGCAACTCAATAATATTGGCAATATCATTTTAAAGTCGTCTACTTTAAAATGCATAATGTATGTCTGAATTGTCAATATAAATGAGTCAGATAAAATTAAATTATTAGAAGAATTTTTTTTTCACTATGTAACAAAAAAACAAAATTTGTTTAATTTACTATTTGTATTTTTGAAACGATTTCCGAATTGGAAATGAAACGTCAATAAACGTATTTTTATCTTTAATTGTGGCTTATTCCCAGTTATAAATAGTAATTAATTTACAATGGCACAAGAAAATAGCTTCAGAACAATAGTTGTGAAACTATTTTTGTATCATCAGGTTTTGTCAAAAAATTTATAGGAAAGCAAAGGGTTTAGCCGGTTAAGATAGTGAAAAATGCCCCGAGCAATAGTTTAAAAATAAATACCATGTTGTTCCATATCAGAAAGTGTCTTACCAAAAAATACATAATTTACAAAAAACTTGGTTCTAATTATGGTAGAAATCATTATTTTTTCAATTTGTAGTACATTTTATTGTTTACATCAAGATATTTTTACCAAATTTTTGGCGAGAAATTCAAATTTTTGAATGCTTTTGAACTTTTTAAAATTCGTTCAAAAAAACTATCTTAAACGCTACTTTAAAAAATATATATTATTGGTTAAGTGTCAAGCTATCTCCATGATTTTTTTCAGGTTTTAATAAGTGTGACATCATGGTCAAAATAACGAAAAATTATTTTCGGTCTAGCCAATTAATAGTAAAATTTCCCCCATAATATTCCAAAACTAAAAATGCCATATTGTTCTACATCAACAAGGACCAAAAAATTTTTAGATCTTTAGAACATCTTCAGACCCAAACATAACCTCAAAAAAATTAAAACATGTTTTTTCGTTTTTTGACGATATCTTTTGTTTGAATCACTGTAGAATTAATAATCAAAAGACTGATATGTTTTTTGTACACACTTTATGACAGTCCAAAAGAAAAGGCAAAAAAGTATTTTTGAAGTGTGTATATTTTTAATAATTCCTAGCTGAGCGCTTTCGGCTTTACAAAGCCATCATCGGAGCTATGGTCAATTTATAAATACCACTACAATGGAGAGATCTCATTTCCTTATATGTTGAAATAATGATTTTTTTATTTAATTACTTAATTGTTAAAATTCTTAAAAAAACATGTAAAAAACCGACACTGGACTTCACAGAGACGCATTAAAAATTAAAAAATTTTTTGTCATGGTACGGGTGTAAGAACCCGACCATTGTTTGCTGTGAAGAGGTAGACAGAAAAGCTCCGATGATGGCTTTGTTAAAGCCCGAAAGCGCCCAGCTAGGAATTATTAAAAAAATACACACTTCAAAAATACTTTTTTGCCTTTTCTTTTCACTGTAGAATTGCTGCATTATATGTGCCTTCCACCTCCTCATATCTTCCTAGACCAGCTGATGACACGCACCTCCAAATCATAATTCCTTTGGGACAGTTCACAGTTATTTAAGACAATCTGTATGGAATTATTCGTGGAAGACTTTCGAAAACGAGTTATCAGAACTAAAATAAAGCATTTCATAAAGATTGCCTTACGAGAATTGTTAAGTGTCTCAAAGGAATTATGATTTGGGAGCGCGTATCATCAGCTGATCTAGAAAGATATGAGGTGGTGGAAGGCACAATTAGCGCAGCAATTAAGGTATTAATAAATTTTACAAAATAGTCGTGTATTAAGTGCTTACGATCTCTATCAGGACTTAAGTATTATATTCCAGCAGGATGGTTCTGCAGAAATAGTAAGTCCTCTCATGGCCTTCGAGCAGTCCAGACCTTAATATTGTTAAGGCATTGTGGCATAAGATAAAACATAAATTGTGTAAGGATTAGGTAAATTATGGAATAGTTTCGACCATGACATATGTAAATCCTTAGTACAAACAATACAAGACATGATTGAAGCCGTTGTAAACGTGCCTGGCGATGAAAACCCATATTAAAATAGTAATTTTTTAAATTATGCAACATTTTTGTTTATTTTGCCGTCAGCCCTGCAATTCAAAGTTTATATAGATCGTATTAAGACTCGTAGCTTCTTAGGTGACGTCATCATCATCACAGTCATTAACATCTTACTAGATGTGTTGGGGTTCATAATTGGGCTTCATCAGCTCGGACAGTTTGATTGATAATATTTCTCCACTGGTCGCGGTCATCAGTTATATGTATTGCCTCAGTATACTGTTTATTGAGAAGCTTTTTAGTAATGTCCGCCCATCGCTGTGGAGATCTTCCGCGTTGGCATTGAGTCTGAGGCCTTCCTTGGACCACCAACCGCTCCATTTTGTGATCACTTCGATGGATATGGCCAAAGAAATTTAAACTTCTAGAGTAAACGGTACTGGAGAGACGCTGATCCGGATTAATTTCATCCAGAACCGAGATATTTGTACGGCGAGCCGTCCATGGAATTCGAAGCAGGCGTCTCCATGTCCCCATTTCAAAGGCGTCTATACGTCGTCGATCTGATTCTTTCACTGTCCATGTCTCGCATGCATAGTAAAATATGGAAAAGACCAGAGTTGAAACGAGTCTCTTTTTGTTTGTCATAGTAATGTGACGATCACGCCAGACCCCGTTTAGTTCACTCATTGCTGCTCTTGCTAGTTGAATGCGTCTTCTAATTTCGGATTCCCAACTGCCTGTGTTGTTAACTAGAGCTCCAAGATATATCATAGATGAGACTACCTCGCATCCCGCAATAGTTTGGGTTTCAGGAAACTGTTGTTGACGATCAATAACCATGATTTTGGTTTTGTTGTAGTTAACCATGAGTCCAAATTTTAGCACTTTTTACCTCGAGTTTTTTTAATAATTTAATAATTTCTTCTGGAGTAGAGGCTAGAAGTGTAGTGTCGTCTGCGAAACGCAAGTTAGATATCTTAACACCACCTAGATTTACTCCTCCCTCCCAACCCATCCAAACTCTGCGCATTATGAACTCCGAATAGATGTTAAATAATAAGGGAGATAAAACGCATCCTTGGCGTACTCCCTTCTCCAAAGTGCATTTGTCAGACAGATATCCGTCCATTCGAATATATGCCAGGTTATCTTGATATAGTTTGCTAATAAGGTGAGTCAAGTGTTTAGGTACACCCATTGTCGTCAATATGTTCCATAGTTTGTCCCATCTAACATTATCAAAGGCCTTTGTATAATCGACGAAACATATAAATATCGGGATCTGGTATTCTCTGGCTTTTTCTATGATGTTTCGTACATTAAGGATTTGTTCTCTAGTACCTCTGCCCTTTACAAATCCAGCCTGCTCAGGTGCTATTTGCCAACTTATGAAGTTTTCTAGACGCCGTTGCAGTATGTAGAGGATCACCTTACTGGCGTGTGATATTAGAGCTAATAGCCTGTAGTTGTTACAATTATTTGTTGAACCTTTCTTATGAAGAGGTATGATTATGGTCTTTCTCCAATCCTTAGGCCAGACGCCTGTGTGCCATATTTCATTGCACAATCGATGTAATATTTTCACTCCACATTCCGGAAGATGCTTCAAGACGTCTGCAGTAATGAGATCATATCCTGCTGCTTTATTTAACTTAAGTCTTTTTAAAGCGAATTCTACCTCGGAAAAAAGTATGTCAGGTTCAGACTCAAAACTAGTGTGGTGTGTCTCTGTTGAAGGAGAATGGAAAGTGGAGGTCTGGCAGTCAGGTACAAACGGGGCGTCCGCTGGCATCTGGTCCGTATTGGCGTATAAAGACTTACAATACGCCCTCCAAACATCAATAACCTTGTCCAAATCCGTCTGTACATTACCTTCATCATCTTTGATAGACCAAGATTTCTGCTTGAATTTACGTGTGAGTTGTCTGACTTTATCAAAGAGTTCTTTGGTGTTATTTGTGTCGGCGTGTAGTTGAATTTCTCTGCAGATTTTCTCTATATGCTTGTTTTTGTCTCGTCTACAAGCAGCCTGAATAGCTCTAGATAGCTGTCGCTTCTGGGAATTCCTGAGAGTGTTCTCGGTTCCGCAATTTTAAGTTTTCTACGTTCTTCAACGAGGTCAAAAGTATCTGCAGACATCCACACTTTTTTTGGTCCGGTTGAGACGGCATTAGACTGTGCCTCGCAGTCAGTCAAGGTCTGTATCAAGGTATTTTTAAAAGATAACCAAATCTTTTCGGAATCATGAGTGACGATAGTTGGTAAAATATTTTCGAATCTTTCATTACATTGGATTTTAAATTGTTGTGTATCTTTTATTTTTGATATCCTCTTGTTTCGGATCCTAGCACATGCCTTGAATTTTTGCTTTAGCGTTGCAACAAGAAGTTGGTGGTCAGAGCCGCAGTCAGCGCTAGGTCGTGTTTTACATTGGCTAATAGATGTTTTCCAGCGATGTTTAATTATTATGTAATCGATCTGATTTCGGTGTCGTCCGTTAGGTGAGATCCAAGTGTACAATCTTCTGGGGTGGTGCCTATACATAGAGTTCATTATGGTGACGTCAACACATCGGTAATTGGCCTAAAATTCTGGCATTCTTTTTTATCCCCTGTCTTATATATTGACTGCACAAAGCCAACTGCCCATTATTCTGCCAAAAGGCATTTGCTCCTTGGTCCATAATAATAATATTAGGTAATGCATTCTTTTGCTAAGTTCGGATCCATCTTGTTTTCATAATTCTGCCCAAATTCCACCCTTCCCTGGCGCTTTATTAGTTTCTTTAATATTTGAACCATTTCTTCATAACTCGGATTTTCAATGTGCTGCTCCGCTGTATAATACATTGTATCTTTTCTTCATTTTTAATGTCAGCGTTTAGGTTTTCTTAGAAGTATCAGTGAGGCACATAGGATTTAATTATAAAACTAATTATACTCGATAATTATACTTCATTGCCCCAATTACAATACAACAAATATTAGTTTTAAACTATTTTTCTCTCTAAAAACCGACACATTAAATAAATCATTCATTGTAAAAATGTGTTTTATTCTCAACGATACTTCTTGTGATAAAGAATAAAAGTCATCCTTGTTGTGTAAATACCATTAGAAAAGCTCACACAAAACCTCTAGTAACTGAATTTTTAGCTCCGAAAAAGTACGCCAGGACTGAAATCCTTCCACAGAAAAATAATAAGTCTCAGCTCACTTAGAGCAGAGACGACTGGCATAATATTTAGTATTCAAACATCATCCGTTGTTCCGTCGCTTTCCGAACTTTTTATCATTTAAAAATAAAAGTCACGAGCAGAAAGTAATCATGCATGTTAGAGGTTAAATCCCTTATCGTCCTAAGCGACCGGATGACGTATGCATACGAAAGAAGCCTTTTGCCCTGTTGCCAACTCCCTTGAATTGCTGATCATATTTATTGTAATTGAATTTCTGGTTCTGCACTGATACCACCCTACGGTTCGCTTAAAATATCGATAATTTGCATGCCGAATACACAAAGTTAAATAGTTTATCTTCTTTTTCTAGTTCCATGACCGCTATCGATCGTTGGATATCATGTTGGCTACATATTCGCTATCGTGACTTTATTGACAGCAGCTCTAAATAACGATGTAGTTGATTTTCCATACCATTGCCTTAGATTTTTCAGTCATGATGTTCTTCTTCTACCAGGACCACGATTACCTTGGATCTTTCCCTGAATGATCAGATGTAAAAGATCATATTTTTCAGGGTGTCTCATAATATGACCAAAGTATTCCAGCTTGCGTTTCTTTATTATATTGACCATTGTGTTGTTTGGTTCAGCCGTCTAAGGACCTCCTCATTTCTAACTCTGTCGACCCAGCTTATTTTCAGTAGTCGTCTGTATACCTACATCTCAAAGGCTGTCAAGCGTTTAAGCGTCCCACCTCAGTTAGGGTCCACGCTTCTACTCCATACAGCAGGACAGGAAAGATGTAACAAGATATCATACGAACTCTAAGGTCAATGCTAAGATCATGACTGCAAAGTACGTTCTCATTTTTACAAAAGCAGCTCGGGCTTGTTCTATTCGGCTTTTAATTTCTGCGGTTGGATCCAGCTCTCATTGATATTACTGCCGAGATACACGAGTTTCTCTACTCTGTCCAGTGTGGCATCTCGACTTTTATACCGTCATCATGTATATAATTTTGTTTGCTAACTATCATATATTTAGTTTTCTTAACGTTGAGTTTTAATCCATACTGATCACAAGCCTGTTTTATTTTGTTCATTAGATTTTGAAGGTCTTCTCCGCAATTGGCAAGGACTAAGGTATCGTCGGCATATCTATTATTGTTGACGGTTACTCCATTCACAATAATACCTTCGGTTGTCTCCATTAAGGCTTCCTTAAATATTTCCTCAGAATATAAGTTAAAAAGTAAAGGCAACAATATACAGCCTTGTCTCACTCCTCTTTTTATATTTATTTCATCCGACAGTTCTTGTTCAACCTTTATTCTTGCCACTTGAGGCCAGTATAGATTTGTAATTATTCGTAGATCTTTATCGTCCAATCCAGCTGTTTCCAATATTTCTAGCATTTTGTTATGTCGGACTTTGTCAAAAGCTTTTTCAAAATCGATTGCACAAATATACACATTTTGATTTATATCTCTGCATCTCTGTACTAGCACCTGTATACTAAACAAGGCTTCTCTTGTACCCAAGCCACTCCTAAACCCAAATTGAGTATTGCTAATTCTGTCCTCTAACAGCGTATAAATTCTGCTGTGTATTACTCGCAGAAAGATTTTCAAAACGTGATTCATCAGACTTATTGTCCGATAATCACCGCACGTCTTTGGACGATTATTCTTAGGTATTGTGACAAATGTCGACTTTAACCAATCAGTTGGATAGACTGAAATAGTTTATCAGTAAATATATAATATACAACTATAATATATATACCGAAAGATTTCCGAGGTTACAATTAAACCAAAAATCACAAAATGAATATTAAACTTACCAGATTCTGGGCTGATCCACGTCGATTGTTCCTGTACCGTGCTTTCGTCATAATCGTTGATATCTTCTTCACGGCTTCCGGGGTCTTAGTCTTCTGAGTACTAGTCACTGCGCTACTGCTACTGGGTAAGAGCGGACGGTTCATTTATACCATCGATGATGACGTGGTTTGTGTGGGAGAAATCCAAAACTATGTACATAAAAATAATTTTAAATATAAATAGTTCTTATAAGCTAATGTTGCTATAAAATAATTTTTATGTTAACAATCTCTATCTATCTAATTAGCCTTCTTTAGGCCATCTTTGGACATAGGCCTCCCCAATTCTTTTCCATTCTTCTGTGTCTGTCGCTACACAGTCATTCACCTAGCCCATAATCTGCCCATCTCATTTGGGACCTTTCTCTGCTTCATTTATATTTCCAAGATCTCACTTATAAGAATTTTGTTCCATCGGTCTTCTTTTTGTCTTATATTGTGTCAGGTAAATCTCCATTTCAATTTTACAACTTCTTGTCTAACATCACTTACTTTTTATTTTCTCTCATATCCACTCGTTTCTCTTTTTATACTCTTATTAGTCTTATGTGCAACATTTGTCTTTCCATTGCTCTTAGGGTTTTTATTATTTTGTCCCTGTTTTCTTCTGTTAATGTCCACGTTTGGGAACCATAATTGAGAACAGGCAGTACGCATTGATTGTATATTTTGGTCTTTTGGTATATTTTGGTATTGATGCTGTGGATATCTTTTGTTTTTAAGAATGTAGCTTAGTTTGCCAAATGCCGCCCATGCCAGTCTAACTCTCTTTTTATCTCTACTGTTTGGTTTTATTTGTTAAGTTGTATAGTTTGACCCAGATATATATATATATATATATATATATATATATATATATATATATATATATATATATATATATGTATATAATTCTTTGGAGGGTAACTTTCGGGAAAGCGTCAAAACAAGGATCAGCTAGAGATGGTATAAGCCAGCTTGGTGTTAGAACTTTATTCTAAATGTGAAATTTTCGGTGATATGTTGTCACCTTCATCAGCACCTAAATGGAAAACCTATTATAGTACAGTGGTGGAAATCAACATTTAAAAACCTACATTGAAAATGTTCAGTTGGTCCTAGTTGTAAAGAACACTGTCACAAACATGTTAAAAAATATTAAAAAATACATTTAAAATTTTGAATAAAACATTACAAACACAAACAGGGTAGTTTTTCAAATACAAACACAACAAAAAGTCTAAAATTTACAACCTACAAAAACTGCAAATAGAAAAGAAGAATTAATCTTCTTTTTTGATGACATATTTCTGTCAACATCCGGGTGTCATATGTAACGAGGTTATAATTTTCACTTTTGCACTCACACACCACCACATGGATACGAAAAGAAAGAGCCTAGGCAACATAATAAGCAAGGAAATGAAGTCCCCTCTAAAGCACAGGTAGGTAATCTATGCATGTCATGATAAGTTCCCCACATTTTCCAGTTTGTTACTTCTTGTCAAGTCCTGTTGAAGTAGAAAGGAATAAATACAACTGTAGTTTTCAACATCTTTCTTACAGGTCACATAGCACATTTCTATGAAGTTTCTCTTAAATTGGTTGTCAACCCTCTTTAGTACTTGCACATTTTCATAGTTAGCAGTGTGTCCAGTATTCTTAATATGTTGGCTAAAGGCTGTGCTGGTGGGCTTCCTCACAACATCACTCCTGTGCAAAGCTATTCTTTTTGAGAGTTTCTGGCTGGTTTGACCGACATACATTTCTGAACAAGAACCACATGGAATAGAATACACTACATTGAAGTTATCCAGTTTTTTAACTCTTTCTGTCAGGTGAGTAAAGTATGTCCCTAATCTTTTGTAAACAGAATTTGCTATCACTATGTTGAACTGTCTGAAAAGGTTTGTGATCTGTGGTGATAAACCTTTGATGTAAGGCAATCTCCCATAGAACACTTCTACTGTTTCTCCTTCTAATGTTTGTCTTTGCTGTGTTCTAACTGTTGGCATATCTTGAAATAGCAATTTATTAAGAAGCATCTTAGGGTAGTGATTTTTTCTAAGAATCTCATACAATAACTTGATGTTCTTATTGTAGTTTGAATGGTGACAAATTCTTTTTATTCTGTTTTTCAGACCTTTGATGATGTTAATCTTCTGTTCGTCTGGATGATACGAGTGAAAAGGCACATATCTACCTGAGAATGTATGTTTTTTTTTCTGTACCAATCCAACCTTACTGTATTGTCCTCATGTCTGGTTACATAGGTGTCTAAGAATGGAACACTATTATTTTCTTCTGTTTCAACTGTGAATTGTAGGTGAGTGTTATATGAGTTGAAAATGTCAAGAGTGTAGTTGATTTTGTCTGCAGGGACTGCACATATGAGGTCGTCTACATATTGGTAAATGAAGGGGAACTGGAAATCAACTTCTTGAGTACAGTAGTGAAGTAGGGAGTTCATTACAATTTCTGCCAAAGTAGGGGATATAGCTTTACCCATGGGTGCTCCTTTTATTTGACGCTTTCCCGAAAGTTACCCTCCAAAGAATTGTATTCTTAGCGTCGTTATACACACTCTATATATATATATATATATATATATATATATATATATATATATATATATATATATATATATATATATAATCCTGAACTTTTTCATCTTGTTCGATCCTCATTGTGAGGTTTTCATTAGTATTTGTTATGATTTTGGTCTTGCTGTAATTCACATTAAGGCCTATCTTTCCAGCTTCTAAGTCCAGTTCATTTATCATTTCAAACAATTTTTCTTTATTATCGGTTATCAATACGATGTCAACAGCGTACCTTAGAAGGTTCAAGCGTTGTCCACAAATTTTTATACCTTTTTCTTCCCATTCTAATCTTTTAAACATATCTTCCAGAGCCTGATCGAAAAGTTTTGGTGATATTGTATCACCCTGTCTCACGCCTCTATTTAGGAGTTTATACATTACATTGAGGAGTGTTATAGGACGGTAATTTTTTATATCTGCTTTATCCCCTTTCTTGTGTAGAATAATGGTTACGGATTCCTTCTAGTTGTTTGGGATTCTATTTTCTTTTAATACCTTGTTTAAAAGGGAATGTAGGGTATTAATTACCACTTTTCTACCATATTTCAGCATCTCTGCAGTTATTCCATCTTTTCCAGGCGATTTGTTGTTTTTCATTTCTTTCAATGCCTTCTTTATTTCTGATTTGCTTATTTCTGGCTGTAGCTCTGAGTTGACATTTTTTATTTTAGCCTTTAGTTGGTTTTTAATTGCTTCTGGTGGTTCCTTTTTTGTTTTATATAATTCTGAGTAGAAATGGTGGATTATATTTATGATATCATCTTTAATGTTTGTTTTCTACTTCGTTTACATCTTTTATTTTGTTTTATTTCAACCTAACCTAATTTTGGTCTTAAACATTTCATATTTTTGTTATTCTGTATTACTTCTTCTATTTTTAGTTCTTGTTTTTTTTAGTATTTTCCTTTATCATTCTGCTTATTGTTTTATTGATTTCGACATATTCTATAGATTTCCTTTTGCCTTCTTCGTTCAGCTTCCTTATATTTCCATAAGCTTCTTTGTTTCTGTTGATATAAAGTTGTTCTTTTTTAGATCATTTTCTGCTATTTCTTCTCCTGATGTAATCATCATTGCTGTAAGTATGTTGTCTATTTCTTCTATATCTTTATCATCACTGTCTAATTTTTGGGTAAGTTGTTCTTTTAATAGGTCCTTCTATATCTCCTTATATTGTCCTAGTTTGTTTCTATCTACTAGATCTCAGTTTCTAATTATTGTTCTTTTCATTTAGTTGCCGTCAATACTAATTTTTGCTCTGACCATCCTGTGATCACTACCTGTTGTGAATATGTTAATGATTGTCACATCTTTAATGATATATCGTTCCGTAGACAGTATGTAGTCGATCTTATTTTTTGTGGATCCATGGATTCGTGTCAATTTCGTTGGGGCCTTTTTTTTTTGTAAAAGTCGTTCATTGCGTATATATGCTTTTCTTCTAGGTAGTTCTTCAAAGTAGCAACTCATTTCTCTGATCATACCCAAAATCTCTTATTTTGGTTTCTTCTTTGTTTAGTTTTCTGCCCAGTTTGGCATTGAAATCTCTAATTACTAGTGTAAGACGATTTTTATGTTTTTCCATAGCCTTTGATATATTTTCATAAAATAGTTTGATATCTTCGTTAACATAAGCCGCCGTGGGGGCATATCCCTGGATAATTTTAATTGATGTTCTTATTTTAAGTATGACATTGACGACATTATTAATCCTACTCCAAATTTACTATTCTTTTTATTTCCTTTATATTACAGTAGATTACCGGATTTTAGCTGTATTCGGTTTTCTTCTTTTCGTCTAATTTCTGATAGGCCTATGATATCCCATTTTATGTTTGTTAATTTTTCTTCCAGTTCATGTACTTTTTCATCCGTGGACATTGATCTAATATTGTATGTTCCTATTGACAGGTTGACGGATTTTTTGATTTATGTTGTACTGGTCATGTTAAGAATAGAACTTGCTTATGACAATATATTATTTTTTTAATATACCTTCAATTATCTTGTAAACTTTTTTTTTTACTATAACCACTTGGCCTCAGAAGTAAAATTAGTCTTGTATTTAATTAATCTCTTAAAATGCTCGAGAAATTCTTTCCCAACTTAGATGAACTTTTGAAAGCTTCAACTAAAGCACTTGTGCTTTTTCTTGAAACTGGCGTCACACACCTTATATGTTCCATTATTTAAATTAATAGTTTCTCTTTTTGGGCGATGTTTGGGTTCCCTTTACTACATTTTCCGGTAGAGAAATTATACGATGCTTTTACAGAGCACAACAACAACAGCTTGTAAAATTTTATGACAATATTAAGACGGCGAACTACTGGGGTTTCACACATATATTCATAAAGATGAAAATTATAAACTTTCCAGTGTTATATTATATAGTAATATGAATATTCAGGTAAAACAATGTTAATAAAAGACCTTCTAGGTTTTTTTTTGTTTTTTGAATATAATTAGTTTGAATTCATAAACCAAATAATTCCTTCAGATATTTTATTTATTATTTATAAGTCCCAGTTTCAATGTGCAATCAAATAGACTAAAAACATTTTGATGTTATACAAGGTATTGTTCTGAAGCTATTTCCTTGTGGCATTTTAAACTAATTACTATTTAACTGGGAATAAACCACAATTAAAAACAAAAATACGTTTATTGACGTTTCAATTTCCACTTCGGAAATCGTTCTCAAAATACAAACAGTAAATTAAAAAAATTTTGTTTTTTGCTACATAGTGAAAAATTCTTCTAATAATTTAATTTTATCTGACTCATTTATATTGACAATTCAGACATACATTATGCATTTTAAAGTAGACGACTTTAAAATGATATTGCCAATATTGTTGAGTTGCGCTCCTGGGATGACTTTACTTATAAGATAGTTCATTCGATTACATGAAATCAACTTTAACTTGAGAATATCCGTCAGAAAAAAAACGTATTTTTATCTTTAATTGTGGCTTATTGCCAGTTAAATAGTAATTAAGCTATACAAGGTGTTTCATTAATAATTGGAAATATTTTAACTGTAGATACCTAGGCTTAAAATAGTAAGATTTAACCCAAATCACTTAAATAAAATGTGGCTTCTTATTGAGTTACAGTATATCCTATCTGTAGCTGTTTCTCTAGTTAAATATTCCTTCTGGGACTATGATAATATCTGCCCGAAGGAGACCAAATAAAAATATCTTAAAAAAAATTGGTTGGATCTCCGATAACAGAGCAGATATTGCTGTATTTTTGGCAAACCACAAAGTTGCATAAACTAAATTACCAAAAAAGCGGGATTTCAAAAAATAAAAATAAATGAACTAGCAATCATAGCCTGTTATATTTCACCTAATATAAACATGACACAATATGCTGAGCGGGTTGAAAAAATCATAGAGGCGTCACAGGGAGAAACAACATATATAATCGCTGGCAATATAAACGCCAAATCCATTCTTTGGGGATCCCAAAAAATGGCAAAAGATGGGACATTTGGAACGAATGGATCTCCTGCGCAAATCTGACTGTTAAACAACGGTAAATCCATATTCGAAAGAGGTGAGTCGCGAAGTCACATAAATATTACACTAGCAACCTACAACTGCGCCAAGAAGATCTCGGCATGGGATGTGCTGGATGATAACATCTTCACGTTTCACAAGCACATCTTATACGAAGTCGGCATTAAGCTCACAACCAGGCACAGCAGGAAATTACTCGAGTTTGATAAGAATAAATTCACGAATCAGATACGGAACTTACAAGAAGAAACTACCAACTTTAGTAAATTTAGAGACAACATATTAAAAGCACACAAAGCGAGCAGCAAAAGCAAACATGTCACATACACAATACCATATTGGTGAAATGAAAACATTTACCATAAACAAAAAGAATGACTTAGAATCAGGCGCACTGCACAGCTAGTTAAAGAAATAGGACCCAGCTAGTTAAAAAAGGGTAGCGGGTAGGAACTCTTCGGACAGTCGTATCAGGGAAAAGGAATCGAATGTAGGGAAAGGAAAAAAAGATCACGGCGGAGAAGCAAACCTTCGGTCTGACTCCAGGTTAGGGGCGGCTGAAATCTAAACTCGCCAACCCGCTTGGCAAGCGTGGCGTTTTAACTGCCATTTTCCCTTCAATATATTCATGCATAAATCGAGATTTAAAAATATAGTACCCCAGGTGGGTAGAGTTTATATCTCAAAATCCCACTCCATTATGGACTGCCTCACGGATTCTGGGGGAGGCGAAAGATCGAAAATACATGACAAAAATAAACAAATTAATTCTCAAAATTTTAAAATTGCTACATACAACATTAGAACCATGAGAACGAACGACCATCTAGAGGAATTAGAGCAGGAATTAAGGGCTATTAAATGGGATATTGTAAGCTTATGTGAAACGAGACTTCAAGGAGAGAAAAAGATTACTCTAACATCTGGGCACACTCTATACCAATTTAATTCAGAAGAGAACCACGACCAAGGAGGAGTGGCTTTCATGGTCAACCGAAGAATAGAACACCAGATTGTGAAATACTCAGCAGTGTCGGAAAGAGTGATATATCTTGTATCACAACTAAATAAACGATATAGCTTACAGATAATACACTGCTATGCTCCAACTTCCACTGCAGATGACGAGTCAATTGCACAACTCTACGAAGATATAACGCGAGCTAAAGACCTAGAAAAAAACACACTATGTTATCATCACCGGAGATTTTAATGCAAAAATAGGGCGGCGAATACCAGGTGACTCAGACTACATAAGAAATTTCGGTCTAGGCAACAGAAACACCAGAGGAGAGACATTAGCAAATTACGTAAGCACCGAAAAAATGTTTTGCCTGAACACGTTCTATAAAAAACAAATACAAATAAAGTGGACATGGCATAGCCCTGACGGTCAGGTTAAGAATGAAATAGATTTATCCTTTCCAGTGATAGATCAATATGTAAAAACATCGAGGTATTGAACAAATTTAACACCGGCAGTGACCATAGACTAGTTCGTGCCGATATACGTTTTAACGTAAAGAGAGAAAGACTAAAACAACTAAGAACAAACTCTTTACCGACGGCAGACATCCTAGCTAGCAATAAAGAGAAATACCAAGAGGAATTAACACGGAAACTAGTAGCAAATACCTTTGAGCACAAGAATATAGATGAACTAGCTGAGAAAATAACTAAAGACATACAAACAGTCACTAAGAAACTTTGTTGCAGAATAAGAAAACAAAAGGAAGCAAAACTAAAACCCGAAACTCTAGAACAGGTAGAGAAAAGAAGAAGAACGAACAGAGATAACCCGGACTATAAAGCGCTCAACAGAAGCGTTAAGAAAAATATTCGAAAAGACCTCAGAGCTTATAGGACAAACAAGATTCTTGAAACCATAGAAAACAATAAGAACATAAAAGTACTAAAAACATGTAAATCCACTGACAGGGATAAAATCATAAAGATAAAAGACGACCATGGAACATTGTGCTCGCATAAGGAAGAGATCGTTAGAGAAATCCGACAAATTTTATGAGAAGCTGTATACTTCAACTATTCCGAACCCCGGTATACCAACAAAACAAATAAAAAATGGGAAAACACCAGGAGAAGATAAAATTACTTCGGAGATGCTAAAAATGGGAGGCACTGCATTAGAAGAGGCAATGCGAGCATTACTGAATAAATGCCTATTGGAAGGACAAATACCGAAGACATGGAAAAATGCGGAAGTCATTCTACTCCATAAAAAAGGGGACGCCGCAAATATAAAAAAACTACCGATCAATAAGCTTATTGTCACACCTTTACAATGTCCTATGTCCAACATTGGATAAATGAAGGCTGAAGAAGAAGAAGAAGAAGTTAAAAAAGAGTATGATAACGCCAAAAAGAAACTCAATAAATTGATCAAATGGGCTAAACGCACATGCTGACATAACTTGTGCGAGGCATTAAAGAACGATATATAGGGCAAAGCAAAAAGAATTGCCACTAAGACGCTGAGGTCAGAGACCCCATATAACCTATACGATGACAAAAGAAGGTAAATAGAGTATATCCTGTTTCCTAACAAGCCAATAAACGACTTCCTGATTAGAGACTATGATAACTCTACCAGACAACTACCAGAGCCGTCAATTCCATTAAAATAGATACCAGTCGGTGTGCTACCAGAGGTGATAAAAATACTAGTGAATAAATGACCAGAACCTACTAGAAGGGCACTTAATGAGCTTCTAACAAGACAAGAATTTCCAGACCAGCTAAAACTAGCTAAACTTACACTGATACATAAACCCGGTAAAAACCCGCACTAAGCCAATTAGTATAGGCCTATTTGTCTATTAGAATGTCTAGGAAAGCTAGACGAAAATATTGTCTAACATCGTCTAGAAGATGAATTAAGTGAAAGAGACACTATCTCCAACAAACAATAAGTATTTAGAAAAGAAAATTAGACATAAACGCGGTAAAAAGTTTAACTGATACTGTAAAAACACAAAGAAAAGATGGACTATACTGGTCTTGTTTGATGTGAACAATGCCTTCAACTCTGCCAACTGGGCACATATCTTAAAAAAACTGGAATCAGCACGAGTGTCAGGATATCTCATCAATATCATTAAAAGGTATCTTACTAATAGATACGTTACAGTGGCCAAAAATACAGAACAAGGTCCCTTATTAGGTCCGACACTCTGTAATATATTATATAACGGAGTATTATAAATAGACTATGGTGGAGATATTCTAGCTATTGCATGCGCAGATGACCTGGCGATACTATACTCTGTTTTTTAACCAGGAGGAGTAAACAAAAAAAAAAGATTCACACCCAAGAAAGTTATTAGAAAAGTCACCAAATACATCTTCTTTTTTTGTTGTATATCTCGGCCTTGCGGTAATCGAGTAATCAATATCGGACAACCTTACACGTCAATTCTAACCTAACTAACTGTTTTAATAATATTTTTTTTAATTCACTTCCAAAATATATTACAATTATTACAATAAAAAAGGACGTTTTTCACATTTGGTCCCATGTATGTATATTTAAATATCGGGTGATCCAGTTTTATAGATCTTTTGAGTCGATGGTACTTAATTTAGAGAATATTTTGATCCAGAGAGTCAATAATGTTACAGATCTAAGTATGGTTTTTCTCAGAAATTTGCAAATAGATCTTATATGCAACAAAGCTATGCAAATGCATGTATCACAAAGTTAAAGAGAGTTCAAAGATTTCAGAAATACTGTTCTTTTAAACTGCGTAGACCATATTCTTATTCTGGTGTGATTAATTTCTTGAATCTAGGTTTTTTTAACAGAAGAATTAACTTTGACTTTGATCAATAATTTTAAGTTTAATAATCCAATCTCCCGAATTGCTGCAGCCAGTTTGTTTTACATATTCCTTCCCATTCACTGCTTTAGAATTGACTTTTTCATGTTCCGTATCACAGAATAAATGATGGTTCAAATATAGGTGTGGCCCTATTTTTCATGCATGATAATCAGTTACCTCATTAGATAGATTTAACTTATGTATCAATATCTTAAGGATCTATTTGAAGCACTAAAATGCAAAACAATAAATTTGTATAAATAAGTGTGTACTTGCAATTTCTTTAATGCTGGATTCTTGTTTAATTTTAACAGTGAGTTTGTCCCATTTGTTATCAATAAATAAAATTTACTAAAAAATACTGGATTTCTGTAAGATAATCAACTAATTCAATCTATTGTTACATTCTAGTATAATTTTGCAGTCTTCTTGTGATGATCTACAACAGGAAGAACAAAACCAACTGTATTAATACAATCAAAGTAAAACACAACATTACTAATGTTCTTTTATTGTGATGAAAACAAAATGAAAATGCTTTTTAACAAGTATACACAAATTTAAAAGATAGTTGCCGTTTTTCTTATGATAATTAGATATAAATATCATACATTTATAAATTTATAAACACTGTAAACTCTATTTATTATATATATCAGCTAGAAAAATATCACATTAAATACTATTATCGCATATCACCAAGTCCAAGTTATTACAAAAACAACTTAAAGAGTCAGAAATCGATTTATATAATATTTTGTGCATAATATATATTCGGAATGAATGTAAAACTAAAAATTTAATAATTTTATTATTCTTCCAAAATCTCTCCATTTATGTCTTGGTGAGATTAATGAACAACTACACCATTTTGAATTTCTTGATTTATTTTTTCAGCAAAAACTAAATCTATTTCAGATATTTGAGCAAGAAAGTTTTGTTTTTGGTCAACAACCCAATGTATAAACTATTCTTTGAATAATTTCCCCTAAAAAATAACTATGGTAAGACATTTATAATATAGACAATAAATCAATCATCCCATAAACAGTAAGATAAACAATCTATAGTTATGCTATGTAATATTTGCTGCATTGAATCTGCATATGTAAAGTAAACAATATCCTTTTTTTCCTTTTCTTCCCTTTTCATGTCCTTATATCTGTTGAACCAAAATACTTGACAACGTTCCAGTAGAGTATACAAATAAAAACTTAAAACTTAATATTTAATAGTAACAATAATATACCTGATTATAAAAATGAAATTGTTTTAGTTAATTTTACTATATAATTTTAGCTAACCCATATTTACATATCGATATTTGTACTTACTTCAAATTGATTTGCTTAAAGAATTTATATAATAATGAACGACACATATTTTGGAAGATCTGAGCGGTTGCTAATTTCACTTAAAATTTTACCTAAAGTGAGCATTTCAATCTTGAAAAAGAAGCTGTGTACTATCTGTCGTATAGATGTTTTAACTCTTTCATCCTATGTTGCAAGAATATAAGGTCGACCTTCAATATTTTTAGGACATTTTACTGCTCCAGTCTGCTAATATTCTTTAATTGTTCTAAATTCTATTGTTGTCAATAGTTGAATTCGCAACACCTAAAATTAGCATATTACTTTAGTAAGTCTTGATTTTAATAATAACTATTCTGTAAAACTAACCTGCTGCCTGTTTTATTTTTACTACCGTGGCTGTTATTTTTATTCAAGAATTATCAATTTTCATGTTTGTACATGTTTATAGTACATTAATTCTCATTTGATGATAAATGATTCAAATCTACTCGGCGTTTTTAAGGTGGAGAAGAATAATTACCACTAGTACTTGGCATTGAATCCATATTGTTATCTTAATAACACTAATATGTCGCTTAATAGTTCTGAAAAGAACTGTTTTTTATATAAAGGCAAACGAAAAATATAAAGATGTAAGAAATAACACAGAAAATACAGAAAATTGTCGATATAAATTTTGAATTTTAAAATTTCACAAATGTCATTAGTGTCAATATGTCATAATTTAGTGGAGTAAACTTGCCTGCGCTTCGACCAATTACAAACAAGCATTATGGCACGGAAAATTTGAATTACTCCTCCTGGTTTAAAAACAGACCATAGTCATGACTGACATGAACTGGAAAATCGAAGATAAAGCCAACACATGCTGCAGAATGTAGTCCAGAGGGAGTAAGAAAGGACGACAGCCATACAAAGGATGCCTGATGTAGGAGGCTCAAGTAGCCAAAAACGAAAAATGTACCTACAATAACCCTTCTATATGGAACCCCTATTTGGCAGAGGTACTTAATTACAAAAAGTACAGAGACATGATAACCAGAGCCCAGCGAAAGCTCCTACTAAAATTAGCAAGTGCGTACAGGATTACTTGAACAGTGGCCCTACGAATACTAGCGGGCACGCTCCCTATTCACCTTCCAGCAAAAGAACGGCAGACGCTCTATAACTCTCGAGACGACCACCTACCTCAGGTCAGAGCTGCTATTAGAAAACAATTACTAACAGAAAGGCAAGCAGAATGGGAGGTACAGTAGACAAGGCATAATGGACTAAAAAATTAAAACCCAATGTGATAGAGTGGTACAAATGTAAAGTCAAGCGAATCAATTATAGTAAACAAGTGTAGTACATACATATGTACATGCATACACATATACACACTTACGTACACTCAAATACATATATACACACATATACACATATTTATATATTAATACATAAAATATAATGATAACCAGTTTTGTATGGAAGCAAATTGTCCCATATCGCTCTCATCCTGTCTCAGTTTCGTACTCTATCATGGACTTTCTTCATAATTGTGTACAATTAATAACCAATTCCTAATCATTTTAAGTATTGAGTAATTAAAAACTGTATCATATGTTTTGTTTATATCGAAGAATATTGCAAAACAAACATTTTATTTGATGTTTTTTTAAGTCATTGTGGAATATTGATTATTGTTTTAATCTATTCGGCTGCAAATTTACATTCAAATACACGTATATGTCCCATTAATTGACACGATATCATCTGAGCATCAAGATAAACTTTCTTGTCCGTGTGCTAACCGACAATAGCCTGGGCTTCCGCATATAATGAGCCAGTCGTGTTCATTTACCAGATGGTACGGAGACGCCTGTCTGGTTTGAATTATAATTACCATTTATATGGAACACATTCTGCATACTCATTCACTTGATAATCAAAAAAGGATGAGCATGTCTACAAATTTTAACATTACGTCAATAAACCAACAACTCGAGCTGATATTTTTGTACAGAGATGATTTTAAAAAAAATGTTTCTCCTCCTAACATTACTGTATTATTAGTACTGAAAAAAAAAACATTAAAATATACGTAGAAGAAACATTGTAATAAATTACAGAATAGTTAATGAAGCAAATATATTTGCTACATGTATCTGCCTCTCACGCTACAGTTAAAGATTTCCATCATTAAAAAACATAGAATATAGAGGGTATTTCATAAATAATTGAAAATATCTTAACTGTAGATTCCTTGGCTTAAAATATTCAGGTCTAACCAAAATCACTTAAATAAAATGTTGTTCCTTACTGAGTTACAGGGTGTGTGTGTAGTTTTATTTTATGACTAGAGACATAGTCCATTAGCCTATTATGTTTTGAGTTATTAATTAATTTTTTAAACAATTGTTATAGAGAGAACCCGTAACAATAAAATCTTAACTTCTATTGACTTACATATAAGTAGGTACCTACATTAATTTTTTTTTCATTATATATATTTTTTTTATTTTATTTATTTTTTTTTATTTTCTTTTTATTTTTTTTATTATTTTTGTTTTATTTTTTTTATTTTTAGTTTTTTTTTTACTAGAAGGAAAAGAAAAATATATGGTTTTGCTGATTTATTACATACGCCTAGGGGTCTAGCAAGGCGATTTACACAACACAAAATTAGACCACGGATAGAAAGGTTAACAACTGGGTTAAAACAAAGGACTTATATATCTAACTTTTTATGTTTGAAATATATCCACTGTTACCATAATACATTTAGAAATTCAATTTCATTTCACGTACGTGGCGAAAAATTATTTCATAAATATGCAAGTTATTGGTTTTTATTAAATCTGATAAATTAAAAGGTCTTTTAATAAGAATTTTTTCCTTATTGATATACTCGTATAGTTTTATTATAAATTGGTTTATACATCGTGTATTTAATGAGCAATTTAAAACTAAATGCTCAATTGAGCCTTCTTCGCCACATTCGCAAAATGGAGTTTCAGCTAAATTAATTCTGAACTTATGTAACGGAGACAGAGCATGGTTAAATCTTATTCTACATAGTATTCTAATCATATCTTTATTAAAATTTGAGTTTTTGAACCACGTTGAGGACTGTATTTTTGGTTTTATATCTTTATAATATAATCCTTTGTTGGATAAATTGTACATTGTTTGCCATGAACTTAACATTTTTTTTCTTAGATGAGAATTTAGATCCTCAATTACACATTTATATTCTGATTCTTTATATGGTTCATTATATTTGGCAATTTTGTCTACTATTTCATTATTTAATATTCCACAATAAGCTTTTATCCAACAAACATTACATTAGATCCTCTTAATTTCATTGTACCCACCAGGTTTATAATTTCAGAAAACACATAATTAAATCCAATATTGTTATATTCAGAAATATTTTCAATTTTTTGTATTGAACTTTTACTATCAAAGAATATAACGTAATTAGATTTTGTTCTTAAGAAATTACTAATGTATTTAAGTGCTTCTAATATTGCTATTAGTTCAGCGGTATATATCGAGGTTTTAATATTTAGATCTACTACAGAACTAAATTTTCGATCTAGATCGTAAAAGGCAGATGTAACCTTTAAATCTGATTTAGATGCATCCGAAAAAATATATGAGTAATTAGGGAAAATAGACTTTATGTCAGCTTAGAACATGCTATTCCGGATATATTGTGGGAATTCTAAGTAGTCTCTAAGATATCCTACTTTTATGCTGTCCAAGTGTTCTAATTCTATTTTAAAACAGGGTAATTCTCTTAAAGTCGAAATGTCCTTACTAAGTTGTATCTTTACGTATTTGTAGGATTCAATAATAGGAATTGTAGGCTTTTTTTGCCAATATTCCTTGACTAGATCGTAAATACTGAGCTCGAAGCATTTTTGGACTACCGGACTTTTCTTTGCATACATTTTTAATAAAAACTTCTTCGATAAGTAATCTCTTCTGAAATTTAGTGGAGGTTCATTGCATTCTACGTTTTATTTATAAAGAGTGTACTCTTAAGTGCGCCTATACTTATTCTTAAGACTTTATTTACTAGCCTATCTAATTTCTTCAGATGAGTCTTCGCTGCTTGACTATAAAAAATTGACCCATAATCTATTATTGAACGAATATAAGCTTTATAAAAGGTAAGCGTAATATTTGGATCAGCTCCCCAACTTGTTTGACACACTGATCTTATTGCATTTAATCCTTTTTCTGTTTTTGTTAATAAGCGGTCTATGTGTTCGTTCCACAATAACTTCCTATCTATTACCATACTGAGTTACATGTTTTTTTTTTAAATATAAAACTATTTGTACCCAGTACTTGATAAAATATTTGGCATATTTTTGTCATACTTGGCACGAAATGTAGGTATTGTACAACCTACTAAACTATAAAAAAATTTATTTCAAATCCTTTATAAAAGGTATATAATAAAATGCCCAAACGGGCTATCACAATTACATTACAGAACGTTTTCGGATTGTTAAATCCATCATCAATGTAAACGAGGTATACATGCTATGAGCCACCAAAATATATGGGTCAAAACCCCTTAAATGTTATAAATTTACACTTGTTTTACATTATACATAGTTACAAATTAGGATGTTTAAGTTACCGTTGGAATTGGTAACATGACGATGTATGACCCTACATAGGTAAAATGGTTCTGAGACGAAGTGTCTTCGAGGACCTGTTGATAACAATTATTGGTATTACCTTTGGATATTGCGGCTCATATACATATATTTTATCTTGTTTTCGTTGATTTGGAGCTCCATCTTCTCTGCTTCCTTCTCAAACCTCACGAAAGTCTCCTTCATCCTTAATCGTACGTTTCCTATTAGATCGAAATCGTCTGCAAATGCCAGTAGTAAGCTTGGTCCTTCTCGATGAAATACTGTATTGGGTTCTTTCTTGCACTTCTGATTATGTGCTCCAGAGCTATGTTGAAGAGTTGTGGTGAAAATGCATCATTGTTACTTCTCCTTTCTTAAATATTGGTATAATTTTGCCCTCATTCTAATCCTCGGGCATTCCTTCTGCTTTCCATTCGAACTATTAGGTTATAGATGCTTATTAATAACTTTTCCCCTCCATTTTTAATTAGCTCATTCAGAATTTCATCTGGGCCAGGTGTTTTTTCTGTTTCATTTTTTGAATGATGTCTAAATATTCATCCTATGTTGGTATCCCTATTTAATTATCTCTAATGTCTTCTATTGCGCCTACTTTCTCTTCCGGGCTTTCAAATTCAGATCATTATTCGTGCCATTATTGCAGCCGTCTAGATTGTTTTGTTTACAAATGACAATTTCGCGCCGAAACAACATCAGTCGATGACTCATGTGGACTTTATGTGGAATGGGTATTTATATTAAAGCTGTAGCAAGTCGTTCCTGATGTCATTTCTACTGATTATGTTGCGTTGACGTATAAAAACGGATTTATAAAGAAATGTCAATATTGCCAAAAATTGACTTATGTTGTTTCTGAAAAGACCGAATTAATTAGTCTCAAGACAACTCACGATATCAATACTCAAAAAGTATTCGTAAATACTAAGTAAAACACTCTGTACATAAATAGATAAATAATGCATTAATCTGCAGCGGAATCAAATTATTTTTGTATAATATTTATCACCACTGTTCGTCTAATAAATAACATTAAATATTGCTGATTTCATACAACAATTACATCGTGCCCGGCAGGCTCAATTTGGGGGATTGCAATTTGTAGCAGATGCAAAGTGGTCTACCGCACGTCAACAAATTTATTAGCCAGAATTCTACTTCAACGTTTCAATTAACTTTGATAGAAATTCATCATCAATATTTCCAACTTTGGCGTTTAATAATTTTGAATGGGCAGTTGAGATAAGCAAGTTTTATCTGATTCAGTTAATGAATTGAAACCCGAGAGAAAATGTAGCTTCATTAATTTAACCAATTAAAAAGAATTGACGTTTAGATTAAACTGAACAGATCAGTCTCATTGTTTAACATTTCTATAAATATTTTTCTTTTTCTTACCTCTATAGTTGTCATACTAGATCTAATCGACTTTATTATGTAACGGGCATATCATGCCTTGAGAGCATTCACAGGGAATAATCTCATTTTGCCAGACAAGAAGTAAAAGTTTATGCATTGCTTGTAGCAGAGCATTGCCACCATTCTTGTAGAACTCATTAGAAATTTGATCAATTCCTGGTACTTTATTAGTCCTAAGTTTTTTAATAGGTTGGACAACCTCTTCAGCGGTAAGTGTTCTTTCGTTTGGAATAAATAGATTCCAATTATTTTGATCTGCTACGGTGTTATGTGCTTCTTCGATATAATGGCTGTTAATGTTGCATCGAAAAATTGAAGCCATCGGTTCAAGATTGAGGCCGTATGACTTAGGATATTTCTTTGAACTGTGAAATTCACTGGAAGCTATTGGATAATGTTAAGAATAACCTTTAATTCCGACTATACACTTTATAATACAGTTTACTCTTGACAACACAGTTTACCTTTAAAAAACAAATGCAATCGACCACTTAAGAACACCAGATCTGATAATTTATTGTTGGTTGGAATCGAAAACACCTGAAACGTGGCAAAGAGTACACTGATCAATGAAAATCTTTAGAAAATAAAAATTATTTATAAAATGAAGTAAAATATACATTTTTACCTATTAATTTTTTTTCAGATTAAACTGCAAATTCAGTTGCCCTCTAGAGGTAAGCGAGTATAATTATAATGTTATATCATATTTACTATTTTTATAAAAAGAAAAAATTATAAAAAAATTTAAAAAAAATCTCAAACAATTTGTGAAAATTTTAGCACTATTTTTTTTATCATCACTTATATATAATAATAATAATAATAATATTGCATGGCACTTTTGCCGAAGAGATCTGCATCATAGAGAATTGCATCTTTAACCTTGTTTTAAGTACCAATTGTTGATGCACACTAACCCAGGGGGAACGACGGCTTTACGTGCCTTCCGATATACATTGACATATAAATTTAATGTTTTAATGATGATTTATCAGAATGATATTATTTTAAATTTCTAGCACTAGTTCACATCAAAACAAAAAGAGCTAAAACAATGTTCGATATCACAAAAAGAAAAGGTAAGTTAGTACTTAAAATAAAGTTAAATAATACCTTATTGTTATGGTATTATAAAGTTCTTATGAGAAGAGAATATTGGAATAAACATAGTATAAACAAAAAGTTGCTGTTACTTAAATTAGCGCATATAGATCTTACAAAGATAATAAGAAAAAATAAAAATCGATTACCTATCAAAATCTTTATTTTAAAAACAAAAATTTTTAAGAATATCTGTAACTAGCAATATAAAGTAATAGAACATCAAATATGAACTAAAATCAGACTGGTTAAAAAAAATATCCAAAAAAATAGTAATGAAAATGTAGTGATTTATGACTAGACTTATGCACCATATGCATAGAGCAATATTTTGTATATTTTACATATTTTATACAAAAAATAAACTTTTTCATTTATTTATATAATTCAAGTAAAATGCATAAAAGCAGTAAAGTAATAACTATATTTAGAGCCAACCCATATACTTAGTATTTTAAAACTAATAATAATTCCTTTAAATCCTGTTAAAGTCCAGGAATATATCTACCTAGGCCAAATCCTGAAACTTGACAAAGAGAACCAAAGTGCGGAAATTACTAGAAGAGCAAGACTAGCATGGGTAGGATTTGGAAAACTTAGTTGGATACTTAAGAGCCGCAAAATACCCCAATACTGGAGGAGTAAAGTGTTCAACCAATGCATCCTTCCTATCATGACATATGGATGTCAAACCTGGACACTAACCAAGGCAAACATGAATAAACTAGCCACAACAGAAAGAACAATAGAAAGAGCAATGTTAGGTATACGACTGTCTGATAAAAAGAGGAACGACTGGGAAAGATAAAAAACAAAAGCCGAGGACATAACAACAAAAACTGCCAAATTTAAATGGAGCTTGGCGGGCCACACTGCTAGCTAGACAAAGCTAGACATTAAAAGAATAGCCAGAACAAATTGGAAATATGTTGCTCACGATAGTTGGGAGGGGTATGTTCAAACATGGACGATAGAAGGCTAAGAAAAAAGAAGAAGAATAATTTCTTTAATAGCACACAAAAATACTCATTGTTTGTAGTTCAAATGGAAATAAACGGTGTTGTTAAATATATAATAACAATATAATCCCTTTAATGACTTTATGAGATGGGAAATATTATGGGAAACATTTTATTAACTGTTTGTTAGTTTTATCCATTATTTACTGTTATTTGCTTAATGATATTTAATTCTGTCTCAAAGTTTGTTTGCAGTAAATAATCGATACAATGAACAAACAATTAATAAAATTATAAATTTATATATTTATGTTTATTTTATAATTATAATTTATAATATAATTAATTAATAAAATGTTAAATCAAAAACTACGCAAGTGAGCCCTAAAATTACTATTTCCATCACCAGAGAAAAAACCCAGTACCTTCTGCTCGATTATATATACAGGTAAAATATCAACAAAAATAGACAAACACATAATAAAAAAGGAATAACACCAGCTTTCAGAACAAACAACAACTTAAGCAAATATATTAAAAACAACAAGAGCCAAAATAAAAAACACACAAATGTGGGGACTGCCCAAAAACTTACATCGGTCAAACGGGTAGAAATTTTAATAAACGAATAGCAGAACATAAAAGGGCTTTTAATAATATTCTGAATAACTTGAGACAAACAGTTCTCCCCTCCTCAACTTATACAGTTACAGACTATAAGGTGTAAACACATACCAACAATAGATCGCTTGAGACAGGTAATCACCCGAAATAGCTGTAGTGATAAGAGATTTAAATAAATTTTGTAGACATTTTTTTTTTTTTTTTATTTAGAATTTTCCGCATCAACCATTAAAGGTTATTAGCAGGTTTTACAGATTTTACAGTTGTTATTACAAATACAAATTTACTAATTACAAATTGCGTATTAAATTACACATAATAAATTACACATTACAAAGAGATACATATAATATAACTTAAATTTTGTGTAGTAAACGTATGTCCTTAAGGAATTTGATTGTATTAGATACATTACTGTTTAAAATCTTTAAGTTTCTTTGCTTCTTCTGGTACGTTGTTGATGGCTCTTTCGTAGAAATAAAGAGGACATTCAATCAATACATGTTGAACAGTTATTGGACATTCACAATAGGAACATTCAGGTGGTAGTTCTTTTGTTATGAGATGCTGGTGAGTTAACGCTGTGTGTCCAATTCTTGGTCGGTTTATAATCACTTGTTGCCATCTGTTTTCTGGAAATTGTAGTTTAGTGCCAATCCTAGTTTTCACGTTTTTAAGGTTAGCCTTAGTAGAATTCCACATTTGTTGCCAATTTTTTACACAGTACTGTTTAATATTGAGCTGGATATCACTGAATGGAATTGTAGTCATAATTTCAGTTTGCTCGTCAGTAGCAGCATTCTTTGCTAATTCATCTACTTTTTCATTTCCTGCGATACCTGTATGTGATGGTACCCAGAGAAATGTAACGTTCACGTGTCTGTTTTGTAGGTGATAAAGTGCTAATTGTATTTGTTGCAGGATAGCATGTACTGGATATATTTGCCTTAAGCTCTGAAGAACAGATAAAGAGTCAGTAATGATAAGAAAATCTGAGCTTGTATGACTCTTACACATGTCTAAAGCCTTTAAAATGGCGATTGCTTCTCCCGTGAAAATGCTGCAGAATTGAGGGATGCGAACTGCATATTCAGACTTTCCTAGAATAATGGCCGCTGCGTGTCCGTTTTCAGTTCTTGACGCATCGGTAAAAATCTTGTTATGGCCAGTGTATTCTAATATCCGTTCTTGATATAATTTGTTAATGATTATGGGATTTGTGGTACTCTTTGAAAGGGCCGTGAGGGATAGATCAATAGTGGGAAAATTAATAGTACAGGGAGGTATAGTTCGTTGTGTAGGGTAAGAATGTGTGAGCTGCTCCATGTCAAAACCGTATCTCGTTAGACGTTCTTTAAGGGGTGGATATTTAATTTGTTGATGGCAATGAGTAGGTGGATATATTTTATAAAGAAGTGGATAGTTTGTGTTATTAGGGTTGGAAGACAATCTCGCGCCATAATTTAAAGAAATGTGTTGTCTTCGTATTGATAGGGGAGATTCATTTAGGATAACCTGAAAACTTGAAACAGAACTAGTTCGGTAAGCACCCAGAATTAGTCTTAAACATGTGTTTTGTATAATGTCTAGTTTTTTAAGTATATAATTACTCGCAGTTGTATAGCATATTGCACCATAATCAGTTTACTTCGGATTAATGATTGGTATATATGCAGCAATTTTATGGTGTCCGCTCCCCAAGATCGGTTTGATAGCATTTTAAGGAGATTTATTTTAGATTGGCAGGATACGACTAGCTTTTTAATATGTTCTGCCCATGTTAACTGACTGTCCAGTCTTAGGCCAAGAAAGTCAATGCTCTCTACTTGTTCTAGGTTTGATACCATTTAGAGTAAGTGTTGTTTTGTTGTAGCAATTTTAAAAACAAAGTTTCCAGTGTTTATTGTTGCAAATAATTAATTACAAATAAACTTTTTAATGCATTCTCGTATTATTTACACATTGCATTTATCGATATATTTTATTACAAATATAATCTTAGTGAAACAAATATATTATTAAGTTTAGAGTGGTAAATAAAATTTTAGTATCTTTGACGAAATATGAACTCAGCGAAACCTTTCCCGGTATAGAATTTTTCTATTGATTCCACCTTAATCATTTCGTACTAGAATAAAAGTGTATAAACGTTATCGGCCGAAAAAGCTCTACTTTCTTTTATGCCTAAACTTCTCAATTTTATGGAAAGTTCACCTAAAAAATATTTATGTCCGTCTAGTACGTGCCAAGACAGACCTTTTGACGTAATTTAGAAATAGGACAGGAAAAAAAGGTCATTTACATGGACGACTGCCTGCTGCAATATATCTCTGTCAGACGATATTGGTGGAACAGGATCACCTTATGGGAATATAAACCGGTCGCTCGGACTTTCAGCGACTTTATTTTTAGGCGAGTCGTATTCAAAGCCATTACCCAAACGCGATTTTATGTTATCTGTCGTTACTTTTTGGATAAAATGTGTTTTTACAACAAAGAAAGCTTCGGCCAACTTACAGTTATTTTTAAATTGTTCCGATTCCAAAAGCTACGGAGATTTTAAAAAAGAAATCAATTTTTCTACCCTATCGTCATGTATCTTAAAAACATTAGAAAGAATGATTAAATAAAGATTAGAATTTTGGTTGAAGAAAAATTCTCTACTCTCTACAACACAATTTGGATTCAGCAAATTGTGCTCAATAATAAAAAACTTATCACACTTGATCATCATCATCATCACTGGCTCGACAACCCTTTTTGGGTCTTGGCCTGTTCAAGGATTCTTCTCCATTCTGACCTGTTTCGTGCTTTTTTTTCCAGTTTTTAATTTTTAATGTTGTTATATCATTTTCTATTTGTTCTACGTATCTCAGCTTCGGTCTTCCTCTTGTTCTTTTTCCTACTGGCACTTGTTTGAATATTTTGTTTGGTATTTCGCCTTCTTCCATTCTTTCCACATGTCCAATCCAACGTAGCCTTCCTATTTTAATGAATGTTATGATATCCGGATCCTGGTATATGTTGTATAGTTCAAAGTTATACCTTCTCCGCCAAATCCCGTTTTCTTTTGTGCCCTTATATATGTGTCGCAAGATTTTTCTTTCAAAGGTGGCTAATAACGTTTCCTCCCTTTTAGAGAGTGTCCAGGTTTCTGAACCGTATGTGAGTACCGGTCTTATTAAGGTTTTGTATATTTGGCATTTTGTTTTTCTGGAGACGTTATCTGATCTTAGTTGCCTAATTAAGCCATGGTAACATTTATTGGCAATAAATATTCTCCTCTTCACTTCCTCTGCAACGTTGTTATCAGACGTAACTAGGGATCCTAAGTATGTAAAGTTTTTTACCGCCTCAATGTTGTATTCTCCTATTGTTAAATTTGGCAGCTGCCTTATTTGTGCGTTTTTATTTGCAGGCATATATTTTGTTTTTGTCTGATTGATTTTAAGACCACTATTTTTTGCAGCTCGTTCTATTTGAGTGAATGCCTCTATCATTTCTCTTCTTGATCTTGCGATTATGTCAACATCATCTGCAAATGCTAGTACTTGCACGCTTTTATTAATTATTGTTCCTCGGGTATTAACTGTTGTGTCTCTTATTATTTTTTCAAGTATGATGTTGAATAATATGCATGATAGAGCGTCTCCCTGGCGTAGTCCCTTCTTCACATCTATTGTTTCCGTTAATTCGTTTTGTATCCGGATTTTACTTTCTACTTTTAGTGTTTCTTTTATCAATTCTATTAGCTGTGTTGGTATATTAAATTCTTTCATTGCTTTTGTTAGGAATTCTCGGTTTATATTGTCATATGCGCTTTCGAAGTCTATGAAGAGATGATGTGTGTCGATGTTATATTCACTTGTTTTTTCAAGGATCTGTCGCAGAACAAATATCTGGTCTATTGTTGACTTCTGTCTACAGAAGCCACATTGGTATTTGCCAACTATTTTTTCAGCGTATGGTCTAAGTCTTTCATACATTACGTTGGACATTATTTTGTATGCCGCATTCAACAGCGTGATTCCACGGTAGTTTTCACATTCTAACTGGTTTCCTTTTTTATGTAGTGGTACAATAATGCCGCTATTCCACTCCTTTGGTAGCTGTTTATTCAACCATATCTTTCTTATCAGCTCATGTATGGCTTTAAGTAATGCGTCTCCTCCTTCTTTCAGTAGCTCCGATGATATTTGATCCGATCCCGGTGATTTATTGTTCTTTAATTTGTCCACTGCTGTTCTAATCTCTGCTATTGTTGGTGGACTCTTTTCTCTGTTGTCTGCTTGGTCTAACGGTATATCAGGGTTCATCTCCGTCCTATTCACCCCAAGCTTTTCCTTAAAATGTTCTGTCCATCTTCTAAGTATCTCTTGCTGTTCTGTCAATATATTACCCTCCTTATCTTTACACATCGTTGTTCTCGGTTTGAACTCTTTTCTGCTTTTGTTGAGTTTCTGGTAAAATTTTCTTGTCTCTGTTGGTTTACTTAGTTCTTGTAGTTCTTGAAGTTCTTTGTTGATATATTCTCTCTTCTTTCTTCGGTGAATTTTCTTTTCTTCTTTACGTAGTTGTTTATATTCTTCCTCTGCTTGTCGGGTTCTGTGCCTCTGTTGCATCTGTAGATATGCTCTGTTTTTTCTTTCTGTTATAGTTTGACATTCTTCGTCAAACCAGTGATTCGTTCTTGTTCTTCTTTCTTTACCTTCCATGCCCAACACCTCTTTAGCTGTTTCTTTTATGATTTCTCTGCACTCTTCCCACTCCTCATTTAGGTTTTCATGTTTTAGTCTGTTTTCTAGTTTGATGCTTATATTTTCTTTGTACTCTCTATTTTTGTTTGTTTCTTTGAGTCCTTCTATATTGTATCGTTCATGTTTAGAGCCTCTTTCCTTTTTGATGTTTGAAATTCTAGCCCTTATCCTACTTTCGACTAGGTAGTGATCAGAATCCGCATTTGCCCCTCTTCTGGTACGGACGTTTATTATATTCGATTGGTGTCTTGAGTCTACAATAACATGATCTATCATATTCACTGTAAGTCCGTCTGGTGATTTCCAGGTGCCTTTGTGTATATCTTTTCGAGCGAAGTATGTGCTGGCAATCACCATGTTAAGTGATCTTGCTAGGTTTACCAACCTATTGCCATTGTCATTTGATTGCTCATGGAGACTGTGCTTACCTATTGTGGGTTGGAATTGCTGCTCTCTTCCAACTTTTGCGTTTAAGTCTCCATAAATTATTTTTATATCACTTTTTGGGCATGACTGGTATGCGGACTCTAATTCATCATAAAACTCTTCTTTGACTTCCTCTTCTTTTTCTTCTGTGGGGGCATGCGCATTAATTAGGCTGTAGTTGAAGAAACGTCCTTTAATTCTTAAAATACACATTCTGGGACTGATGGCTCTGAAGTCTTTTATTATATGTCTTACTCTATTGTTAACTATGAATCCAGTGCCCAAAATGTGATCTTTAGGAGCGCAGCTGTAGAAAATGGTATGGCTCTTTTTTTCCATAATATTGTTTCCAATCCACCTCATTTCTTGTATGGCAGTTATGTCAATTTTGTATCTTCTTAGTTCGTTTAAGAGATTTTGGAGAGCCCCTAATCTGTACAATGTTCGAACATTCCATGTCGCAACCCTCAAATCGTGTTCCTTTTTCTCGCACAGTCGTCGTCGTTTAATCAGTCCGGCTTTTCTTCTTGAACGTTCATAACTCATGGTTTTTCTAGGAGAAGGTAGTTAACCTTCAGCCCAACCCCCTATTCGTCGGAGGACCAAGACTCCCTTCTTCGTCAGCCTGACCCACCTTCCATTGGGGTTGGTTACCCAATTTCCAGTGGGGTTGCTCAGGTTACCGGTGTGTACCAGCTTGGAGGTGAAGATAGGAATTGAGTAGGAGAAGCTAAGTGATGTCAACAGGATACGACATCATGAATTGCGCTTCACTACCCCTTTACACACCATCACACTTGATACTTGATGTTTATAACTCATTTTTTAAAAAAAGATTAGTCGTAGCTACATTTGTAGACATAGAAAATGCATATGATAATGTTAATTTATTAATACTATATCACCAAATGACGTAAATAGGAATTCTAGATATACTGTGCTGGAAAATGTATAAACTGTACAGGACTAGAGTTTTATATATTCAAATTGACAATAAACTAGTCGGCCTCGGAATAACAAACACTGAGATACCCCAAGGAAGTATCCTAAGCTCAATGTTATGTGCTATTTATACTTCGGCTATAGGTAAAAGCACAGTAAATATCAATCAAGGTAAAGTACTACAGTTTGCACATGACATATGTATCTAAGTAGACCAAGAGAATGTAGAAAATGGTTGTAACATGATAAATTAAGTATACAATTATTTACTTGATGACTTGTATCAGTTAAATTTAACAATATCTGTAAAACAACAAAGTTTGCATATTTTCCAGAAAACAAAAACTTCCAAAGTTAGTAAAAATGCAAAACTTATAGCTTAAAGTTCAACCTAAAGTTAAGTATCTGGATATGATATAAATGGGGATTTGGGAATAATTATACTAGATCAGGGGTGCTCAAACTTGAACTGCTGGCGATCTACCTCAATATTTTTAGACTACTTACGATCGACTCTGAGAGACTGCAAGTGTGTGTAATGCAGGGTTGTTGTATTATACACGATACACCCTACCTACCTAAGTAGGGCGTACCGTAGCATATATAAATATAAGCTTTCTGCACAATATAGGTACATTATTTTAGTCTAGGTTTGGGTTAGGTTTAGTTAGGTTCTTCTCTACAATATCAATGAAAAAACTCATAGTTATTCAAAATTGCGAGTTTATTTGTTGTTACAAAACAAAAGAGTTACATATGGTGTTAAACTTAACTAAGGAGTGGCTTTGGATGTTGAAGCGTGGCACTGTATGTCCTCAGCATACTTTTCATAAGATGGTACGTAACCACTGAGTGCTAATCGCAAGCATGATGTCATATGATCGTCAGTTAGTCGATTGCGATATTTTGACTTAATTATCTTCATTTCAGAAAATGCAGACTCACACAAGTAAGTTGACCCAAAAAACGCCGTCAGTTGAAGCGCGATTTGCCTTACATTCGGATATTTATCTTCAGATATAAAACGCCAAAATTTGTATCAGATACTGTAGCTTTGAGATGTATATCTGATATAATCTGCACCAACTCATTTTCAACAGAACATGAGTTCATATTAAACTGACTTGCTATTTCAGTATCTAATTCCTCAGTGTTTTTACATAAAAAGGATAACTCATAAATGATGCTATACTTTCCAATTTACTGCAATCATAAAAACGCAATTCGAATTGTCCCAAAATATTTGATAATTCAGCATCATACGTATCGTAATTCAACTGAGGAATCCTTGCTTTCAAAGACGGAAAATGTTTCAGATCCTTTCTTTTCAGTTGATCTATCATAAGTTGCAATTTACTTTTGAATGCGTTTACTGCGCTAATCATCTCATAATAGTTTTTCTTTACCTTGAAGCTTCAAGTTAACGGTGTTTAATGCATTGTGATGTCAGTCAAAAATGCCAAATTATTTAGTCATTTCTCGTTTTTCAAAATCTGACTGTCATCACCTCTTTCGTCTATAAAAAGATGTTATTTCGGGCAATTATTCTTGAAACCTTTCTAGGAATTTTCCGCGACTCAACCACCTGACGTCCGTGTGAAGAACTAAATCAGTGTGTTCAGCTATCTCCCTATCTTCCAACTGCAACTGAAAGAGCCGCCGTTGCAAGCTACGTGCACGGATGGAATTTACAATTTTTGTTGCAATGCCCATAATTTCCTTCGTGTTTAAAACTTTTTGAACACAAAACTTGTTGATGTATAATGCAATGGAATAAAAAAAATGAAGGGAATTCTTCATTAGCTCAACACAATGCCACAAAACCTTTTTTGTTTCCAGTCATTGCTGGTGCTCCATCGGTTGTAATGCACATTAATTTATATATTGGTAGCTCGTAGTTTTTTACAAAATTTAAGAAAACGTCATATATATATATATATATATATATATATATATATATATCTTTGCCACGGGTCTTCCCCTTCAGAGGAATGATTGTCAAAAATTCTTTCTTAGCCAACATGTCATTGAATACCATCCAAATAAAAATAAACATTTGGGCAGTGTCTGTCATATCGATGGATTCATCGAACTGTAAAGAAAAGTATGTATATTCCATGATATCATGTTTTAGTTTATCTGCGATGTCTTGACTCATGACTTCAATACGCCTTGTGACAGTCGGAATAGATAACTGAAGTTCTCTAATAGCAGACATGATTTCTGTTTTATTTTTAAAATCTCCAAATAAAGTCTTACCTGCTTCAATAAATGCTTCCTTGACCACCGATCCATCTTCAAATAGTTTCTTGTGTTTCTCCAAAATATGAGATATTTTAAATGACGCGATCGTAGCAGCTTTTGACTGTTTGGCTGGTCTTGTGAACATGGATTGTTATTTTTTCAAACAAGATATCAAATCACTTACTTTTCGTTTTCTTAATTCACTCTGTGGCGGAAAATTCTTTTCATAGTTTTTATGAACCGTTTTATGTGCCTCTCTAAGTTACCACGCTTGGGTATTGCAACTGACGCACGACAAATAACACAAATGCACTTATTCTTCACCATAGAAAAGAAAAATTCTTCCTCCCAATCCTTATTAAAATGATACGTTTTAGATTTCTTCACTGTACTCATTTTCCACTATTTAATAATAAACTTTGTATCGACGTAGGATCGCTATCAAGTTACAATTCAGAATAACTCCAATTCCTTCAGGCGCAACATTTATATCGGCGTGGACGAAAGTCTCGAATGTTCCCGTCAAACGCGTCGCCCGAAACTAGACTGTACTGTCTCTCGTCTAGAAACAACACGGCTTTTCTTTGACGCGCGTTCCTTTGATAAAGCCACCTTTTGCCGCAAGCAGTGTTATTTATTACGTAATACTTTTTTGTAGTTGATAGAATATCATCCCAAATTTGATTAATAATTATAATAAATATTGAATTAATAAAATAATTAGTTAATATATGTAAATATAAAATATGCTGTGTGGACAGTATTTTGTTGTCCCCATTTCTTTGAATTGCAATGATGCTTAGTCAAGCATTCTATGTATTTGTATAGTTCAGTATTAATAAAAACGTTTAACTCTGCTGACAGTAGTTTAGTTACCTACCTACTTATTAAAATTTTTTTTCTTCTCGAGATCTACCCAAAAAGCACTCGCGATCGACCAGTCGATCGCGATCGTCCGTTTGAGCACCCTTTACTAGATAGAAAAATGAGCTGCTGGAAAGATCAAAATTGAATATATTGTGACAAGAGCTGAAAAAGGTTATAATGCATTACGAGCAGTAAGTCACATAACTTGGGAAGCAGATTCTAATATTTTATTATTAATGTACAGATCATATATAAGATCAATTTTAGACTACGGATGCATATTTTACAACCAATCAGCCAAAACTCACCTAAAAAAAGTAGAAGTGTTATCAAATAAATGCCTTCGATTATGTATCGGAGCTCCAATAAGCACCCCGACATCTAATTTAAGTATACAATGCAATGAACCACCACTGCATTTAAGAAGAAAAACTTTATGCGAAAAGTTTTTAATTAAAACCATTGCTAAAGACAGTTTAATAGTGTATAGGTGTCAAAAACTTTTTATACATGATATAACGAGTGGATATTGGCAGAAAGAACCTACTTTAGTAGAAAAACTATTTGTTGAAACCTACAACAACTTACTCCAATCTAAAAATAAATTATTCACATCAAGAATATCACCCATATTTCAAATATATCTAAATAGTATTCCTAATATACAGCCAATTTACATGAGAGATTATTTGATTTTCCCAGCGAATCTAAGGAACTCTAGGTTTAATGCAACTATAGAAATACTATGCCCAAAATATAACCAAATTTATACAGATGCCTCAAAAATTAACTCTTAAGTTGCTGCTGCTATATGAGACCCTAAAACACAATAAATAGAAGAAATAGGTCTAGATACAGATACCACGGTATTTAACACAATACGTATATAAGAAAACCTTTTAATCTACAAGCTTTGATTGATACTAAAAAGAGAAGTATCTATGAGATCCAAATTAATTAAACACATTAATAATATAAAACTGAAATTGTGAAATTTTATATAAGTTAAAATATGAAAAAAAAATTAAAAAAATAAATCAATAAATAAATACTTAAAAAGAATAAATAAATACAAAATTACAACAAAAAAGGGGGCCTAAACTTCCGAGGTGTTGAACCGGGTTTAGGCCCTAGCGCTGTGTTAAAAAAAAATAAGTATATAATTTAATTCACGTTTAAAGCCATGGTGGATGGATGGATGTTTTGGAGACAATCATTGTTTTTGTTTTCTTGACGTTAATGCTGAGGCCGTATTGTTCTCCGATCGATCTGACGCGATCTAAGAGTGTCTGGAGATCCTGTGCGCTCTCTGCAATTAGGACCGTGTCGTCGGCGTATCGTACATTATTTAGAACTCTGCCGTTAATTTTAACATTATTAAGTAGGTGGTATTAATATTTAGTATTTAGTAACATATTAGTAGGTGGTAATAATATTTAGTATAGCATGTAGTTTTTTTTGTCCAATTCTTTAACAAAAACAAAAAAAAACTTCATAAAAGAAGTGCTGTATTTAGTCTTACCGATAGAGCAATTAAGCTATCTAGTCTTATATACCATTCGAAAAGTCTGAAAAGAATTGAGCCGCTCAAAAGCACAATGGCCTATATGTAAAATTGATGTTTCGAAATATTGGCAACTACAGAATTGAGCTATAAATGAAATAGTTTTTGTATTAGCCTTATATATACACTATATAAGTCAAATGAGCAAAAGATTAACAAAAAAATCTTTTATTATACAAAAAAAAGTCAGTTGGGCTATCATGTCAAATATTAAGCTTGCACGAAAAAAACATCTAACTTTCACTTGTGTCTGTTTCCAATCCAATATCATTATCTATTGCCTCCACGTTTGTCTTGTGTGGAATTTATGATAGACCGGCGGAATTTAAGGAAGAAGACTCTGAAAGTCTTTATATTTTATTTGCTCTATGGGTCTTACAGCAGGATAGAGGATGTTCAAGTAGAAGTATCTTTTTATCTGAAAGATGTCTATTACTAAGGCGTCAACACAATTATATAATACCCTCTCGTTATTAGTATATTTAAAATAAATTTTAAAGGGCTCTTATATTTTGAACATTAGCCACTGTATTTTAAGCCATTCTACTTTAATATCTTGCTCTCCTTTTTCCCGTTTTGTAAAGTAATTTTTTCTAGTTTTTCAGTACAATTAAAATTTTCAGAAGTCATTTTAAATACCTTAAATTTATTATTCTTTTTATAACTGGAAATAACTTTCACCTAATGGTCACAAAAAATGTCTTTAAAATATCGTTTGTGCAAATAGGAGTGACCGGAAACCAGAAACTTCTGATGTATTTGTTATATCATTTTCTATTTGTTCTAAGTATCTCATCTTGGTCTTCCTTTTGTTCTTTTTTCTACTGGCATCTGTTTGCATATTTTGTTTGGTATGTCGTCTTCTTCCATTCTTTCTACATGTCCTATCCAACGCAGCCGTCCTGTTTTAATGAATGAAATACCAGGAGTAGCTAAAGTTTTTATCCTTGGCTGTATCTCCTTCATTCCACTTCGACCTGCTTCTGCATTCCGTAGGTGTAACTCTTTTTCTGCTTCCATTCTGTTTTTTTCTATACCTACACTGCTTTTTATTTTCGTAATATAACCGTCACATTGTTTGCAATTGTCAGTAAGAGGATAACGAAAATAAAGATTAAAATCTTCATTAAATAGCTGTATGAATTCCTGTAATGATTGCTAACATTAAGGAAAAATAAGGTTGTTATCAAGTATTCAAACTACTTCTTATAAAACTCAGCATTTTTAGATTACCAGTTCCAAGTACCCAAACATTTTCTTCATTGAATTATTTCTTTAACAATATTTTCTGTTCAGATGAATAGCAGAATTACAATTTGGTTCTTTAAGTATAACAGCATAAATAATTCGATAAATCTCTGTAATAGCCACCATTTTCATCTGTTTAAATAACAAAAATTTCAGTATAAAAAAACTTTTATTAAATGATTTACAAAAAATTTTATCTATTTTTCGGCGGATGCGCCGGGTGAAGTTACTTAGTGTTAATAAATTATACGGAAAACCGTTATGTGTACGCAAGGAAAACAGTATATAAAATGTAAAAAATAGAACAAATATTATTTTTAATTCACATGACAGAATTTTTAAGAAAGATTTAAAATAGGTTGAAGTTTATAGTATATCAAAATTTTACGAGTGAGAAGATATAAAAGTGCAAAGCTATGAATGACCACGTGCTGAATTTTATTATTATTTTACATGTACCATAAAAATATATATAATAAACACCCTAAATTTTATATTAACCGCCTCATATTCCCGTAAATATTTATTTTCGAAACTATTATTAAATATTTATACACGCTACAAAAGTTAGTATTCAATCGTGATGTTTTATAATTATGCAAATTTCGTCATTACCACTAAATAACAAACAAGCCGAATAAATAATATATTAAATATAAATAGCAAAATAATTAGCAATTCTGTCTGTGCGACAATACTTGTTCGAGCCCATGCAATTTTGCGTAAACATTTTAATTATCGATGCACTATTGGAATTTACCACTATTATCGTAAAATGGGTTAATTTTGTAACAGAACACATTCACTTATATTAAACGATAGAGATTGAGTCGGGTTTGGTAGACGGTTACTTTATCACTGCTCTAAGAGTTTGAAAGTCGCTAAGCGATTTTGAAAGAAAATTTTAGACCATTGTCTGGCGTTTTTGAAGGCCTTGTACATCATCTTGTTAACGACGATGAAAATGTCATAGCCTAGCGGTTATTTTCTGGTAAATGAAAAAATATACTTCTTCTTCTTACGGTGCCTATCGGTTCCGGATATTGGCAATCAACATGGCTATCCTAACTTTGCTTGCTGCTATTCTGAATAGTTCGGTTGTCGATGTATTAAACCACTTTCTCAGGTTTTGAAGCCAAGATATTCTTTTTCTCCCTGGTCCTCTCTTTCCAAATACCTTGTCCTGAAGAATAAGTTGCAACAAGCCGTCTCTCTGTTCATTTCTCATAATATGGCCAAGATATTCTAGTTTGCGCTCTTTGATGGTGTTAGTAATCTCGCATTCCTTGCCTATTCTACGTAGGACCTCAACATTAGTCACACGATCTACTCATAAAATTCTTATAATACGTCTGTAATACCACATCTCGAATGCCTCGAGTTTTCTTAAAGAAGCTTCGGAAAGTATCCAGGCCTTTACTCCATATAATAACGTAGAAAATACATAGCATCTAATGAGAGAGATTTTGGTAGCAAGTGGTAAATCGTGACTTCTGAAAAGAGACTTCATCATTATGAACGCTGATGCCGCTTTTCCTATGCTTTGTTTTATTTCACTGAAGTGATCCCATTGGCTGTTAAAATTGGTAACAAGGTATGTGTAGCTGTCCACTCTATCAATTGAATATTGGTCAACCAAAAGCTGTGTATTTAATATTTCGAGCTTACTGACTACCATGTACTTTGTTTTTTTCGTATTAAGATCAAGTCCGTGATCTCTACTTATATCTGATATACGCGTCATTATTCTTTGCAAACCGTCCAGATTATCTGCAAAAACTACTGCGTCGTCGGCATATCTAATGTTGTTTAGACGCATTCCGTTGACTAATACGCCTTCTTGTAGTTCTCCCAGCGCTTGCTCGAAGATATATTTAGAGTATATATTATATAACACCGGGGACACAATGCATCCTTGCCTCACTCCTCTATCTATGAAGATTGCCTCTGTCAATTGGTCATCAACTTTAATATTGGCTGTTTGGTTGTAGTATAAATTATAGATGATTCTCAAGTCCCTATCATTTAACCCCACTTCTTTCAAGATGTTTATAAGTTTATCATGCTTTACTCTATCAAATGCCTTTTTGTAGTCGATAAAACAAGTCTACACATCACAATTAACATCCCTGCATCTTTGCATAAGCACTTGGACAGCGAATACAGCCTCTCGGAATCGCGGAATCCAAACTACGTCCATGTTACCTGTTCTGCGCATTTTATATTATATATATTATATATATATATATATATATATATATATATATATATATATATATATTTCCGTGTATCACTTTCAAGAACGTTTTAAATAAGTGGCACATTAGGCTAATTGTTCTATAGTCTTCGCATGTCTTGGCATTTACTTTTTTTGGTATGGTCAGGAAGGTCGACTTCAACCAGCTTTGGGGTATTTTTCCAGTTATGTATATGAAAAAATATTAAGTCTTGTTTATTCCCTTCTCTAAGTCTTGGGACTCTAATGTCCAGCTTTCGTAATATCGTTTTGTAGGAGCTCTTGATTTATTGGGTTTTTGAGACCTTGCAATTTTTGTAATCCTTTTGTTTCCATTCTACTAATGTAGTCTCTTCAATTGTAGCATTTTATATTGAAATCCCCTCGTATACGAAATATATTGAGATCGCCTTATAAATGTTTAAAAAATAAAACGAAGAATTTTTTCCATGTTTGTTATTCGTATCTTTCAAGTTAAAATACCCAAAAGTGTTTTCAATCATTTTAGCGTTGCCAAGTAATAAAACCATTTGAAAGTTATTTATTATTTTAGGAATATTTACTTCGGCGATTTCTTTTAATTTTTATACGTCGCAAATGGAATCTTTTACGTTGTTTCGTTATGTTTTTGTTACGTCAGCGTTTGTTTTATTTTCAAGTTAGGAACGAATTTTTAAATTCGTCATTCGTACTTGGTTTGCCGGTGAAGTCAGGTGTGACCAAATAGATGCTTACTTGGTTCGCTGTGTAGATCACAAGTATGGATTCACAACAGTAGAAAAAATAATTTGTGTGGTGTACCAGAGCATGGTACAATTTTGAAGCTGTATATAGGATGTCCCACAGCTTTGTTGTTGTTTTTCTTGTTTGATCCAGTCCATCTACGTCAGATCGTCGTTTCAAATTAGGGAGATGGTCTTCTTTTGTTCCTGAGTATGGAAATGGTTCCCCTTGTTCCAGAGTTTCGTCCCTGCAGCTTCAGTCTCAAAGATATAGCAAATTTCGGAGTTATGTGCGTGTTTATGAGTGAAATTCAGGTAACTTTTATTGTTTGTTTAATTTCAAAGTAAAGACAGATTTTTTTTTAGAACAATAATTGCTTTTCGTTAAAATTTAGAAATTGTAACATTTAAAAATTGTAATGCGGTAACATTTGTAAGTTTTATGTAGTATCTCCAACTCCTGGAGTTTGTAAGCGGATGAAACACGTAAGTTTTTTGTATTTTTGTATTTCTTCATGTTGTGACTGTTTGTAGTGACACAAAAATAAATGTTAAATTTTGTTTTCTAACATTTTGTTTATTTTTTTGAACTAACCCTTTTTTGAGTTCTATTTGAAAAAGATATGTTTTCGATGTTTTATAAATATTTCCCTAGTTACAACTAGTGGTTGTAATAGGTATAATTAGGCACCTCAAGTGGCGCCCTATATTAAATTCCTTGAGGTGTTTCTGTTTATTTTTATTTTGTTTATCCCAAGAGATTAATGACCCCTTTATTATATTTTTTGTAGTTGCCCTATTCCAAACCCCCTTATCTTTTATTTATCCACGACCCCAGCTCTCCTACCAAACCCTAAGTGCCGTTCGCACAAGTAGCGATTACTTTGCTTGCTTTATCTCCACCCCCAATAGTTTCGTCCCCCAATTTTCTACCCCCTGTATTAATGAACCCTTTGGTAGGCGAAATATTTCCGTTACACAATCACTGCGTCTTTGTCTAGCCCAACTTATGATATCCAGGACAACGAAATGTTCTTGCTCATTGCACATTATTTTTTCGGTCTCTAAAGAGTGCAAGAGCATTCTTATTTTATTTTTCCTTAGGAGCTTTTTGGTTGTAGCTGTTTTCGCTTTTTTCGTATTTTGTCACTGCTTCAGAAAAACTTCACACAATCCCACCTCTATTAACAACTCTTTTTGTCCAGTTTTGGTGCAGTATAGTTTTGCAGTGCTTTACATATTTGATGTTAAATAAAAAATTCATGTTTACAATGACGTCGACAATGTTTAAACGCGTTAATGGTTTCTCGTTTTGGGGGCCTAATGGTCGACGATGATGTGTACGAAGTGTGAAATTTGAATGAAAATTAGCCGCTGAAAAAATATTCAGACCTGGGCTCTGTTAACCAAAAGTCTATTTTTGGCGAAACGAGTGGTGTTTTTCCTTCGTATTTACTCGTTAAAATTAGTTCATTATTGGATATTTGCTCTACATAAACGACAAAACAAAATTAACGTGGTACAATTTGAATTGAAGCATTGCAGTTGTTTTTCCTGCGATAGATATTTCTTTGTTTTTTTATTTTACGTGTTTAATTAGCGGTTTTTAAGTCTTTTTTATAAGATTTGGTGGATTTTTGTTATTTTTATTCAGCTGTTTATTATTTTGTATTATTCAGTTCATTTTTTTTAGCCTTATCTCCATCAGTGTCACGTCTTTCTCAACCTGCAATCTCTCTTTCAAGTTTCCATCCATTTAATGGCACTAGAGCCCAAGGACCTTTGTCTAAAGGTCCTTGGTCTTATATAAATAATATTGTTTTAATTAACCCATTAGCCCGAGATTAATATATTATTGATTTTGTATTATTTTTTTGCAATATTATTTGTTTAAATATTATTATGTGTTAAAATAATAAAAAACTTTATAAAATATTTTTTCTAAGATATTTCATTTCTGAGCTATTAAGTATTGCCTTAAAGCAACGCTAGGCGCTTACACTACCTAGATTTTGTTGATAATAATAAACCAAAAATGGTTTTATAAGGTGTCAAAACAAATGTCATCAGATACTCGACTGTCGACAGATGCTGTCAAGGTAGCCGACGGTTTTCCACTTCCTTTACTAAGTTTACTTCTTCTTCTTCACATGCCATCTCCGCTACGAAGGTTGGCTATCATCATGGCAATTTTGACCCTTAAGGCTGCCGCTCGGAACAATTGTATGGAAGTGCAAGCAAACCACTCCCTGAGGTTTCTCAACCATGACATTCTCCTACCTATGCTGCGCCTACCTTCAATCTTTCCTTGCATAATTAGTTGTAACAGTTGATATTTATTCCCACGTGTAATATGTCCCAGGTATTGTAGTTTCCTCATTTTAACACCTAATATGACCTCCTTTTGTTTGTTCATCCTGTCTAATACAACTTGGTTATTAATTTATCCTTCCAGGAGATTTTTAACATTTTTCGGTACGCTCACATCTCAAATGCCTCTAGCTTACCCATACATTGCTTATTTAGTGTCCACGCCCATATAACAGGACTGAGAAAACATAACATTTAAGCATTCGTATTTTCAGCTTTAGGCTTAGGTTACGGCTACACAACATTTGTTTCATATTGTTAAATGCACTGCGGGCTTTCTCTATTCTTATTCTTATTTCTCTGGTGTATTCGTTTGACTCGTTATTATTTGTTCCGAGGTAATTGTAATTTTGTACTCGTTCAATGAGATTCTGTCCTACATGTAAGTTGATATTATTGATACGTTTCTTTGTAATTATCATGAATTTGGTCTTCTTTGTATTCAGTGACAGACCAAATTCTTCACTTGCTTCTACCACTTTGTTTAGTAATCTCTGTAGGTCGTCAATATTTTCTGCTATGAGCGCGGTATCATCAGCATATCGGATATTGCAAATGGGGTGACCGTTGATCTTTATTCCGGCTTTTTCGTTCATAAGAGCTTTTTTAATAACTTCTTCCGCGTAGACATTGAACAAGGTTGGAGACAACACACAGCCCTGCCGAACACCTCTTTTGATCTGTATTCTATCTGATATCGAGCTGTTAATTCGTACTGTAGCTTCTTGTTTACTATACTTCGTACTAAGTTTACTATACTTCGGTAAATATGTGCTCCCTCTCAATCTCTCTTATAAAATCTAATTGCGATACCTTTTCTCTGACAGTCTTATTATACAATATCTAACTATTTTGTAATGCAACATCAAGCATCCACGTAAGATTTGGCCAATACCATTTTTTGTCACGAACACTGATCCGGTAGCAACTTACATTTTGTTCCATTTGGTCAGTTCCTCCCATAAATGTATTATACTTGGCATCAATTTTGGTCCAGAAACAATTATGTTTCGTTTGAGTTTCTGAGAAAATTTTTTCGACCTACTTTTTGATTTCCACAGGGTGGTGAAATCATTGTTACTGTTGCATTATCCATCCACCGGACATATAATTGTCCATCATTTCGTTCAATAGCTGTTTCAAAATATCCATGATCTTTTTTCGGAAACTAATTTTTAGAAGTTAACGGATATCCTCTGGGAACTCGGTTTTTGCGAATGGTTCCTATGACGTTATGACCACGAAATTTTTAAAATAAAAATAAACTCGTTCCAGAAAACAAATTTTTCATATAAATATTGTATCTTAGATTATTTTTCTCGGATAGCAGATTGTCTCATAGTAATAACAAAGGACTGGTAGCTTTTCCAAATAGTTTTTGATAGATATTATTTGATTTTGGATTTTTTACTTGGTATAAGTCAGAGTTAACTAAATACACATTTTTTGTGTTGACACACCACATTTTGTATCCAAATCTAATTGGCTTTCGTCCAATAAACTGCTTGCAGCTATGTCTACCAAAGTATTTTATCATACTTTCATAGTAAGATAAATGTTCTTCCGGTACAAAATTTTCAACACAACGTTTTTAAGCCGGTCCATAACCGGTCGTGTATTATCTGAACAGTGCAAAAACCGACAAATCTGTAAAAATCGATGTATTCGCATGCCCTTGAATACTGCAAAATTTTTCATATCATTATTATAATTCCAATAATGCCGCTTGGATGGTAATTAATTATACCCACTTATATATAAAATAGTTATAAACAAACAGATCTTCTCACCTGTTATATTCGGATCGGGACAATTTAAAAACAATGCATAGCGACGACTTTCGTCCACTAAATGTTGGATAAATGTATCATTTACAAACTGTTCAAATATTTTTGTTGGAGACATTTGTTCAAATTTAGAATAGTCGGGTTTTAGAAATACCGATTCACGTTATTCGTCGAAGTCTGCTCCCTTCAGGCTCAAGAAGTTTATCTGAAATCCAATTAATTACCACTGCAGAATCAAAATTATGGCTATGGCCAGGAATGTCTTCATTCTGTATATAATCTTTGTTTAAACCAATATTCTTTTATTGTTTGGTAGTCGTATTTCTGCTTCGGCACGTAATTGGCAAGATGAAAGGTTATCTACCAGCCTAAAAATGGTAGGTAGTAACAGTACATTACACTACTAAGGTCATACGTTTTTATTATAAAAGATTTGATTACTATATCACTTCATAGCCTCCTCCATCTTCATCTCCTGAATCCTCGTCAGTGTCTAAATTTTGTCCAAACTAACAAGCTAATATTAAATATCAATCATTGCTAATTGCTGATATGTTTACTGTTCGAACGTTCGAACGAGAATCCTGTGATTTTCTTTCTTATTACTGAGATTACGAGTTGTTTATCCTCTATATTTTAGTTATGAATGTAACAACCAGGTACCTGTAGAAATAAATATTTTAAAATTTCAGATTTTTATATCCAAATGGTTTTTATAAATTTGCTCAAATTGGTTTAGGTGGGAAATTGTCACTTTTGAAATGGTACACCTCAGATAATATATTCAGTTATTGTATCTTGCTTCACATACTTTATTAAGCGTACTTTTACACTCAAATTTTATAAAGGATACAATTTGATCTTTTTGCTCACCAAATCAAAGAGTTCGCTGAAAAACATCGTCGTGCCACCAAATGTTAAATTATTTATAAGGGAACAAGGAAGGCGAGTAAATGCAAAGAATATTTTATTTAACAGCGGTAACAGTAGTTGATGTAGATTTGGGAATCTGGGGATTTTTCCAGATATTTTAATACAAAACGTTTGCTTGCTGAAATAGTTTGATTTTTCTACTAAACTTCTGTCACAGCTTTTTGCAGCAGCGTTGAATTATGTTGCTATATTGTAAGTGATATTTCATAAAATGTATTTTGAAGTGGATGATTTTGCTACAACATAAGTTTTTTTTATTGTATAATGGATTTGGCATAGTCAATTAGCCAGACTATTTATGGTAGTTACAATTTTTAATTTTATTACCTAAAACTACTTATAATTTAAATTTACAAGACGTTATGTATTCGTAGATCGTTTTCAATATCTGCTTATTATTTGAAAAAAATAATTGTATTCAAATTGACAGGCAGTGGACAATTTAGTCCAATTAGTTTTTCATACATCATTTTGATACTTTGTCTGTATTGTCCACACTCCAATATAAGATTCTGCAGATCTCCCACTTTACCACAGGAGCAATATGGGTTATCAGTGATACTCATGCTGTGTCAGCATCCACTTTGTCTTCTTGAAGTTAAGGCTCAGGTCATATTCCTCACTAACTGAATAAACTAATACATTTGTTAAATAATTCATCGGAATACATATTGAATAGGAGTAGGAATAAGATACACCCCTGACGGACACCTCTTTTGATCTACACACTTCCAGTGAGTCCGTTGCCAATTTTTGCTCTTGCTGTTTGACCCCAGTACAGGCTTGCCACAATTTGAATGTCCTTGTCTTCAATACCTGTCTTTTGGAGAATATCTATTAGCACAAATACATGTCCTTATCAACGTCTCTACACCGCTGTGTAACCTGGAGAGCGAAAACTGCTTCTCTAGTTCCAAGTGCTTTTCGAAAACCAAACTGCGATCTATCAATATTTGACTTACAATTATCGTATTGAGATTTGGTAAGGATATCTGCGGATTCAAGCCAGTATTAAGCCAATATTTGATTAACCTCTCTTGAGTTTTTAGTATACAAGAACTTAAGACAAGTCTGTAAAACTCAACGTTGTTATCTGGCTTTCCTATCTTCTTTATAGGCAATACAATATAGTCCTTCCATGTACAGTATAAGTTGAAATTTCAAAATTTAATTTTATGAATCAAATTTGATAAGTTTAAATTAGTAAATCAATATAATAGTAACTTTATTTCATTTTAAGCGGTTTTGACTCCAATTGCAATTGGTATAATAAAAAACAGTTTGCGCTTTGGTATTGCATTTTATCATCTATGTTAATTTCAGCAGAAACTCGTACAATATTGTTTGAACGCCGGTTTAAAGTGAGATAATAATTGGGCTATAAATTAAAAATGTTCGTGTTATTCTGGTTCAATAAACTTGATATTACATGATGAATATACACCAGATCGTATTTGCGAAATCGTATTAAATGTTGTTATATTTCGGCCGTTGTATATTTGTAATTTGTTGGACTATTGTTTTATTGCAATTCGTTAATTGGCCTTTATATCAGTGTTTTAATATGAGCTTAGTATATTTGTAGATAATATCGTTAACCCAGATAATTTTTGAGAAATGACCTTGATACGAAGATAAGAGTTCAATCCATGTTAAACGAGTTACTGCAATTAGAGACGAATTGAGTGAAGAACAAACGATCAAAACAAATTACAGAAATAGCGCAATATGTAAAAAATAACACTTAAAGACAAATAGATTAATGAAGAAATAATCATGGATGACAGATGAGATCCTGAAACTAATGGACGAGAGAAGAGAAGCCAAAAATAACCTAGACAAATATAAAACCATAAATATATTAATACGAACAAAAATCAGAGAAGCGAAAGAAACAGAAGCAAGGGAAAGATGCGGAGAAATTGAGACTCTGCAATCAAAGTACGATAGTCACAATATACATAGGAGAGTTAACAGGTTGACTGCGTTACCGGTCCCGTGGGACCGGTGTTCGTTATTATTAAAGTGCGGTATGTGAAAACTGCAAACTTTTAAAAATTGCGAAAAGCATATCTTCGTTAATATTCGTTTGTTTTAAATGCTAAAAACAGCATTATACTTGTTTCAAGATTCCAAACATTTTTAAAAGAAAAAAATGTACCAAGCTTTGGGGGCCGGTAACGCACAGACATTACAATTTGTTACTCGGGTGCGAGACCGGTCCTGTGGGACCGGTGCATATTTATATATGCTTGCTTGCGCAGTCAATCCACGTTTAGTATCGTTTGTATTTCAATAGCAGGTGTGTTTATGTCTGTGTTTTACTAGTCTATAAATGTCATCTCGCGTTAAAAAGATTTTGTTTTTAGCTAAAACAGCTGATACAAACAAAACAAAAACTGTAGAGTGTAACGAACCGAGTACTTCATTTGAAAATAAAAAATATAACGAAGATAACCCAAGTGTTGTAAATGCGCGCCAAAGTCCTGGTGATTCAAGAGATCATGTGCTTGTAGAGTTGCCAAACAGCGACAGTGAAAATGAACGGGACGATCCTTTTGATTCGGACGATTCTGTAATCGACAAAAACTATGTTCTTTCTTCAGATGACTCTTGCAGTGATGTAAGTACGAGTGATTTATTTGATGATAATAATGAGACAGAAATTGAAAGTGAAAAAATGTCAGAATCTGAAAATGATGATGAAAACGAGTGGCATGATATAGATGAGAGTGACAATGAAGCTGGTGAGTTGCAACAATATCAAGAGTTGCCTATATTAAATTTTAACGTTAATGAAATAAAAAATCCTATAGACGCTTACAAGTTATTTGTAACTGATGATCTTTTACAGAATATTGTTACTGAAACAAATAGATTTGCTCGGCAAATGTTGTTAAATATACATCGATCAAAATCACGTATACGTTACTGGGTTGACTGCGATGTAGCCGAACTTAAACGTTTTTTTTCAATATGTATAGTTATGGGATTAGTTGATGGTCCCGCAATAAATTTGTATTGGTCAAAAGATCCCATGTTCAGGAATGAGTTTATTACTAATACCATGAGACGAGACAGGTTCCTTTTATTGATGCGTTGCATTCATTTTTGTAATAATGAGCAGTGTAATAAAGATGATCGGCTCTATAAGTTAGGTGAAGTTTTAAAAGTATTGAATAAAAATTTTCAAGCTGCATTAACACCAGGACGGATTTTGGTTGTCGATGAAAGTATAGTACCTTATCAAGGAAGACTACAAATAAAGCAATATCTCCCAAATAAAACACACCCGTATGGAATTAAATTATATAAATTATGTACAGTGGATGGATATACTAACAACATAATCGTTTATCATGGTAAAAATACGACTACTAATGCAAATACTTGTCAAAGTGAGCAGATAATATATGACCTTCTCCAAAATGTTGAATTCAAAGATGGTTACTACCGCTACTTGTATGCTGATAATTATTACTCCAGTTTACCTTTGGCCAAATCGTTATTAAAAAAAAAAAATAATCTATTGTGGAACCCTGAGGTCTAACAGAAGAGGTATTCCCAAAACGATACCTAAAAAAATGAAAAAAGGAGAAATTTGGGGTGCTCAGAACAACTCGTTACGTATTATACGATGGATGGACAAACGGCCAGTTCTGATGTTAAGTACTGATCCAACCCATACAACTACCTTAAAACCAACAGGAAAGCGGAACTGGCAATGTGAGCTTGTGATGAAACCAAAGTCAATTATTGTTTACAATCAAGCAAAAAAAGGAGTAGACTTTAGTGATCAGATGAGTTCGTATCATTCCGTTTTAAGAAAAAGTTTAAAATGGTACCGTAAACTAGCTTTTGAATTTTTGCTCGGAACATCTATTGTAAATGCCTGGATTGTTTATAACAATATTACTTGTTCCACAAAGTTATCTATAATGGAATTTAGAAAAAGATTGGCATAAGAGTTACTTGTTACTCCAGTTGCATACGAAAACACCACTACTCCCAAAAGAGTTATCCATACTTTTGTTAAACCATCAGGACCTGGAAAGAAAAGGAGAAGACAATGCCAAGGATGCTATCATAAATTAAGAGAAACACATTCAAGCAAACAGGCAAGTAATATGGTGACAAAAGTAACAAGTTATTGCAATGAATGTCCTGGTCAACCAGGAATGTGTTTATCTTGCTTTAATAGCATTCATAAAAAATAGTTTATTTTTCTGAAACTGTATTGTTTTTTGTTTAATAATTAAGAAAAAATTGTTTAATTTTCTGAAACTTTATTGTTTTTTGTTTAATAACTAATAACATATTATTTAGTTTAGGACATATTTTTTGTTTTCAAATATCATTTACACTAATAAAATATTAAGAAGTTTTGTATCATTTACTCTTTTAATCTAAATCTGTAAAAAAATAGTAGCTGTCTTGACACTTCAAAAATATTCTTAACAGGAAACCTGATCAAAAAACGAATGACAATGGTAAGTTTTTAAATGTTTTTACTTTTAATAATTGATCTTAAAACTCTTATAATTTATATTGTAAAACTGTAGAAATAAAAAATAATAATTACGTCATTACCGGTCCCCGACGGTCGGTAACGCACCGTGTTTGCGCCAAGCCACCGGTCCCGGGGGACCGGTAATGCACAGTTTAGAGGTTTACATATTTTGTGAACGCAGTCAACCTGTTAAAAAACTCACAGGAGGACTAAGACGAAAGAAGAAATGAAATAGAACTGATTCTGATGGAAACATCATCTTTAACAAACAGAGTAAAATAGGAACGTGGAAAAAATATTTAGAAAAACTATTTGAAGACCAAAGAGATAACACCTTTGAGCTAGTAAAAAAGTAAATAATGGACAAAGTTTATTACAGCAAGAAGTTTGCTGTCGATAGCAACCAATCGACTCTAGATATAGTCGAATATCAACAGACGAAGGTTCAAAATCAGGGTTCCGAAGATATCCCAGAAATCTCCTTGGACGAAATTTACAAGGCTCTAAAAAAGATGAAGAATTACAGTGCTCCGGGGGAGGACGGTGTCGTCACGGAAGCGATAAAGATAGGAGGCTCAGTACTGATAGCCAAAATTCAAAAGCTCTTTAATCTATGCCTATGGAATCAAAATATCCCAACAAAGTGGAATAATTCAATAACTGCACTCTTACACAAGAAGGGAGATATAGCAGACCTGGAAAGATACAGACCAATCAGTCTCCTTAACCATCTTTATAAATTATACACCCGAATAATAACGAACAGATTAGAGACAAAGCTGGATTTTTACCAACCTTAGTTTCCGCCCTAATTACGGCACAAACGATCACCTGCAGTGCCTAAAAACCTTGATAGAAAAAACTAACGAATATAACCGTCCCTTGGCATTAATATTTGTAGACTTTAAAAAGGCTTTTGATTCAGTGGAACTACCGTCCATCTTAAGAGCACTACAAGATTGCAGGGTCAACCACAGATATTGTAATATAGTTAAAAATATATATGAAAATGCCACAACAACCATAAGTCTACATTCTCCAACTAATAAAATAAAGATAAAAGGAGAGTCGGGCAAGGTGATATCATGTCACCAAAGGTGTTCATTACCGTTCTTGAATATGCATTTAAAAGACTAACATGGCAACAGAAAGGAATATCCATCGATAGAGAAAGATTAAACCATCTACGTTTTGCGGACGATATCGTGCTTCTGTCAGATAATCTGGGAGAGATCAAAGACATGCTCCAAGAACTGAATGACATAGTACAAGAAACTGGGCTGGAGATAAATTTCGAGAAAACCAAAATGATGACCAATTTGGTTCCCAGTGAAGAGATACAGATCAATAACAACAAGGTAAAATTATTCGATAAATATACATACTTGGGTCATGCAATTAGAATAACCAGAGACAACCAAACCTGCGAGCGAAATAGACGAATCACGTTGGGATGGGCGGCATATGGAAGGATGAGAGACATTTTTAAAACAAATATCCCAATTTACCTAAAAAGGAAGGCATCTAACCAATGCATCTTACCAGTCTTGACCTACGGAGCGGAGACCTTAACTTTAACGAAAGCTACTGCCGAAAAACTGAGGGTAACACAAAGGCGAATGGAGAGATCAATTCTGGCCCTGACCTTGAAAGATCGCGTGAGAAATGAGGAGATACGCCGACGAACTGGCGTAAACGATAATATACTGTGAATCAATAAACAAAAGTGGAGGTGGGCTGGACGCTAGAATGATTATTGGGGTGGAGACCAAGAGCCGAGAAGCGAAGTCGAGGCAGACCACCCACCGATGGACCGACGACCTAAGCAGAAAAGAAACAAACTGGATTGCAGCAGCTAGAGATAGAGAGAACTGGAGACGTTTGGAAGAGGCCTATATCCAACAATGGATGTGAAAATGGGGCTGGATGATGATTGGAGAAAAAGAGGGTAGTGTCTTTAGTATAAATTGACAGATCTGTGTTACAATATAGAATTTATATATTCCATGGGCAGAATAATCAATATTGGTGTGCATAATACCCGGAAATGTGAAGTTGCTAATTCTTTTGCTAAATGATGGTCCAAAATTAGTATTTTTATTGTAATTAAAGTGGTAATGTGTGAAGAAAACATAGGGGTAGGCTGGTTTGTTTGGATTAGTTGATAGCTTGCTTGCGAATTGTAAACTGAGACGTAATCTTCTAAAAGAAAGTTTAATTTGCTTCAACATAAAGACTTTTAACTGGACTGGTTTTGTGTGCTCCTAGAGCTAGTCTTAGTGCGATATTTTGTGCAATATCTATTTTTTTTCATGTTGAGTCCTTAGCTAAATTATATACAATTGATCCATAATTTAATTTAGTGCGGATTTTAAGGATTTGTATATATTTAGTAGCTGTGTTGTGTCTGCGCTTCAGTTATGATTTGCTAGTACTTTAAGAATATTTATGTTTCGTAACCATGATTTTACCAGTAATTGGATGTGTCTGTTTCAAGTAAGTTTTAAATAAAAAATCATACCTAGAAATCTAAGTTCCTCAACGTTTTCTAAAACTTGATCATACAGTGTTAATTTTGGAAGAGTTGTAACAATTTAATATTTTCGAGAAAAGCTCATTACTTTGATTTTAACTGTAGAAAATTTCAGTCCTGTTGTTTTAGACTATTCTTATGGGAAATTAATAGAAAGTTGAATAATGTTTTTTTTTTATTTACTAATAATAGTCGCTTCAACCACCTGTGTCATTAGCGACATTAGTTTACATTAGTTACTACATTACATTAAATTATATAAAGATGTTTCTTTTAGAAATCTAATTAAGTTTTTAGTATTTAAATGTTCACCTAATACTGTTTTTAAGTCACTGGAAATATTGTTATTTTGTCTGTTAACTGTATATCTTCCACATTCTGTTAGGAGATGTTTAACAGTAATATTGACTTGACAGTAATCACACACTGGAATGTCTTCTTTACTTATTAGGTGCTTATGAGTAATATTGGTATGACCTAATCGAAGTCGAGAAATTTTGACTTGGTCAGCTCTTTTTAAGTTTACTAGGCGCCACGGTTTCACTGTCGATTTAATTTCTTTTAATTTAGATTCCGATAAGTTCCACTTATTTTGCGACGCACTAATCACTTTTTCTTTAACGAACTGTTTTATATCACTGCAGATAGTCTTTGACATTATTATAGCTTGATCATTTTTGGTAGGTTCTCTTGCTTGGAGGTCTGCGTTTTCATTACCTTGTATTCCCGTGTGATATGGAACCCACATAAATTTGACTTCTGAACCAGATTCTTGTAAGGCAGCAAGTTCTTTCTTGACAAGTAAGGCTATAGGGTTCTTAGTATATAGTTGACCGATTGTTGTTAAGGAGTTTAGAGAATCTGTGATAATGACGGAAGAAGAATGGTTTGTACTTTTGATATGAATGAGGGCTTGTAATATTGCATATAATTCTGCTGTGTATATAGAAGTGGCTGGCATTAATTTAAATTGGGAAGAGGAATATGGAGTGACAAATGCTGCTCCTACGTCATTTGCAGATTTGGAGGCATCTGTATAAATGCAAAAGCTTTTCCCGTAAGCCTCGAGTTCCTTTAAACATGACTGTCGGATTACAGTGGTTGATGTATCTGATTTGTTATATTGGAGTAGCGTCGTATTGATTTCGGGAATCATGATTAACCAGGGAGGTGGAGTTTTTACATTTGAAGGAAGGAGGTCAGAAATTTGGAGCTGTAGATCTTTTAAATTTCTTCGAACTCTTTCGTAGAATGGTGGATCGAACCTACTTTTGTTATAAGCTTCTAGGTAACGGTCCGTAAATGCATTTTGAAATACTGGGTGGAATTTGTTGCTGGCGACTGATGCTGCATACGAAAGGCATAAATAATTTTTTCGTAGATTAAGGGGTGGCTTTCCTGTGAGGCATTGGAGATTCTTAACTGGTGTGGTTCTAAATGCACCTATGGCAATGCGAAGTGCTGTGTTCTGAATGACTTCAAGTTGCTTGGTAACATGTTTTTTAGCGGATGCATACACAATAGCCCCATAATCTATTTTTGATCTAACGAGTAACTTATAAATATTTAATAACGTGGTTTCGTCGGACCCCCATTTTTTTATTTGATAATGTTTTCATTACATTTAATCCATTTTGGCAAGACTTTTTTATTTCTAAAATATATTGTTTCCATGTTAGTTTTTGGTCAAATACCATTCCGAGAAAATTAATTTTTTCTGAGAATTTGAGCGGCTCGCCATACAGTTTTAAAGATGTTCTCTGTGGCCGGTGCCTTCTTGAGAAAAGCCTGCATTTTGTTTTTTTTTTTTGAATAATGTTTGATGCCGTATTAAGATTCTTATGAGAAATATAGGTTACGAGATCATCTGCATATAGGATTGCTTTAACAGTGTTTCGAATACTAATCTCGATATCGTTAATTGCAACTAAAAAGAGTGTTTAGTGTAGATTCTTGGGGTCAGTCCATATTTTGTTTAATTAAAAACTTTCTAACTACGAAATTAAAATTTAATCATAAAAGTATTCCAGCTATTTATAAGAAGTACATATCGAACTAAATATATAAAAATAGTGAGCTAATAATGTAAAAAAGCAAATAATTTTTATCGTGTCAAATTTTCTTTTCTTTTTCATGAAAAATATAACTTTTTTACTAAGTTGCCTTTTCCCTTGTACCCTTCATTTGTAAGATATGTTTTCAGCTTTATTGAATGTAATTGTAATGTGAATTATATTTTTTTTATTACATCGTCTAAAATACTCAAGAGAGTTAGTTATTTTACAAACTGTGTCAACTCTGAGTGTGTACAAATTCTTAGCTATTTTCGTTAAACAATAGTTTATTAAATGTTCTTTATAAGCCGAAGGTATAATAATTTATTCTTTTCATCGCTAGGTTAATAGTCGGTGGTTTTCGTCTCTAATCTCTACAAAGTCAGAATCTTCTTCCGCCTTATTGTGCATCTTGTCCTCTGCCTGTTGAATTGTGCAGGGCTGGTTCCTGTTCCGGTGTACGAGTCGCTGGTTCACATTCATTCAAGTTTCTCCTGAGCCGTTATCGCTGCCTCCTCTTTCTAACAATTTAATACACTTTATATGGCTTATATTTCATTCTGAGCGTGCCCTACCTGATCGCTATCTGGAAACCGCACCGGTCTCTGCACTAGACGAAATTGGGGGACGAAATGTAAAGTGGGCCCTACCCGAAAATTCTGCTTGTAAGTTCAGAACTTTTTAATATCACTTTCAGAGCTGCTTCACGTGTTTAATCTTCCGAATCGTACGGCCTTTTTGGACTAAATTGAAATAAAGGTAATGTATAATAATGGTCCTATTATGTTATCTATACAGGATGTTTCAAAAAGGTATGTTATAAATTAAATCACGCATTTTAGGAACAAAAATAAATTTATTGAATGCAACTTACCTTCGTACAAAAGTGTACACAAAAAAAGTTACAGCCCTTTGAAGTTACAAAATAATTTTTTTTTTGCATTATCTACTAAACTGCTTGATATTTTGTAATCAAAATAGACACGTTACTTTCTTGTTGTGAATACATTTTTCATACAAAAGAAACAACAAAATCTAAGCGCACAGAAAAATTTTAACACTTTGGCTACTGTGTGTACCATGTCTGGTACACAGTTGATGTTTACCAGAAACTGCGTGTAACAAATTTGATCACATGAAATGGTAATTTTTCAAGCTGTGTGTACATTTGGTGAACACAGTTCTGATGGTTTTAAATGCGTATCTAGGTTCCTACAGTTTACTGCTAAATTCTGGCGAAGCAGTTTGGGACTTAATCAACAGATGGCTGTACTATGACCGATTTTTTAAAATTATGGCGGAGCAGTTTGAGACTCCTTCAGCAGATGGCATATTATGGCCATTTTCTGACTTGCAGAAACTTGTTGTTTGTGCAATATTACTCTTGTGTGTTTACGGTTCTAAAATTAGTACTTAAAATGTCAAATAAAAAATTAAGTGATGCTGAACTACGTGAAATAGCCGAGAATATGAGTGAAATGGAGTATAAGTTTATTAGTGAAGATGATGATGATGATGCTATGGATATAGATAATGCAAATGATTAAGATTCGTGTTCTTCTTACTCTAATTTAGAAATTAACAGTGATGGACAAGAGCTAGAATTCGAATCTGATCTAGAATCTCTCAACAACGATTCTGAACCTGATAATTTTTTAAATAATCCTAATCCTAATGTCATTTGGAATAATTGTGCAGGTAATATATAAATTAGTATTCACTTTTATAGTTTTGAGCTTATAATTTTGTAGGTAATTTGAACACATTTACTTTCACGGAAGATTCAGGATTCTCCCAAAGTTTTTTTGCACAAAGGCAAGGAGATCATCCAATTCATTTTTATAAATTATTTATTGACAACGATATCTTATCACTTATTGCCGAGGAAACCAACAGATATGCTGAACAGAAAATAGTATCAGGAATTACAAATGAAACATTAACATAAACAGCATTATTGGGACAATGGAGAAACACAAATCAATCCGAAATTTTTGTTTTCTTAGGTCTTCTAGTATGGATGGGTTTGGATCGTAAACCCACTTTGAAAGATTATTTTAGCACCAATATGCTGTACAAAAATGAAATTGGAAAATTTGTTCACATGTCCAGGATAAGGTTTGAGCTTCTTTTGTCCAATTTGCACTTCTCAAACAACGAAATTGCCTCAGATGATAGGCTCAAAAAATTCCTTCCCTTGCAAAATTTGTTAATCAAGAAGTTCCAATCAGCATATACTCCTGACTTTCGAGGACGACTGAGCTTTCGCCAATATATACCGGGGAACCGTGACAAATACGGTGTGAAATTATTTAAACTATGTGGAGTGAAAGGTTACACATACAATTTTAAAATTTATACAGGAAAAGAGCAAACACCTAATGAAAAGCCAATTGGTACAAAAGTGGTGCTACAGCTTATGGAACCACTTTTACATTCAGGTCGCGTTTTGTGCACAGATAATTATTATTACACTAGCGTGAATTTAGCACACGAACTTCTGAACAAAGATACACATTTAATAGACACACTAAGAAAACACAGGAAGCATAATCCAAAAGTAGTAAGTGAGGATAAATTAAAAGGGGTGAATTAGTCATGATATAGAGTAACAGTAAAATCATATTTGGAAAATGGAAAGACAAAGGAGATGTCATGTTTCTCACTACGGAGTCTGCGCCTGAAATAGTGGACGTGCCAACAAAAAGGGGTGTCGTGAGAAAGCCTTCCACAATCGTGCAGTATAATAATGTGAAATCATTTATAGACATCTCTGATCAAAAAGCATCATATTTATCAGCAGTGCGTAGGGGTATTAAGTGATATAGGAAAGTTTCAATTGAACTTTTGGTTAACACATCTATTATAAATGCACATACTGCATACAAGGCTATAACAAACAAAAAGATAAGTATCACTAAATTTAGAGAAGAAATCGCCTCAGAAATTTTTCGTAGTCAAAATATTCAGATGAAAAATTTGGATGATCGTCGTGTTAACCAAGAAAGAAATCACAAACTTTCTGAAGAGGAAACGAGAGGTCGTTGTACAAGATGTTATAAAAATAATAGTGATAGAAATGGACGTAACTTTGATATAAAAGAAACAAAACGTGTTAAAACATCTTGTCTAGCATGCAGTGATAAGTTTTTGTGTACACAACTGCTTTTTGACACTCATTACTGTCAAGCAAAAAATTAACATTGTGTCCAAAAATGGTACACATAGTTTCTAAGAAGATAATTACGCATTTATTTTTGCCACAAACTGTGTGTACCATTTTTTGACACGGCCCTTACACATGATTTTTTTTCAAAAAAAATACCTAAATGTTGATATTTACATGTTTTTAGTATTAAATATTGTGAATTTTACCAAAATATAGTTTCAGTTTCTGACAAAAAACTTCAAATTTATAGCCAGTAGCCAAAGTGTTAAGAGAGGTATGCAGCCCTAAATGCCCGCAAACTTTTGAGTACATTCGAATCAAATGAATTTTGTGGCATCATTAGTTTAACACATTATTTTTAATATTTTTTTTTGACGAATTAACAAGTTATAATTAACAAATTAATAATTTTGATAAATGAATTAACAAGTACAAAAAATGTCAATAACCTCTATAAATATAATATTACAATAAATGTTCAAAATGACCCCTATTTTCTTCGATACACATTCGGTATCGATTTAATAAGAAAAACCGAATACGTTGAAAAATCATATTTTTTTGGCGAAATTGATTTGCAGCTTTAATTATTCTAATCCTCAATTGTTGTTCGTCCTCTATTGATACATAATACACTTCCTCTTTCATTAACCCCCAAAAGCAAGTCCATGGAATTAAGACCTGGACTTCTGGGTGACCAAGAAATAGGTGAGTCACGACCCCTTCCAATCCACCCACCAGGCAAAGCCTGCAATCCATACTGCCTGCAAATGTATTCCCGGATTTCACTACTGTAATGCGGTAAAGCGCCATCTTGTAGAAACCACATATTTTGCCTTATTACAATATTCACTTTTTTCAAATACTCTTGCCAATCGTTTGCCAACAACTGCAAATAATTATCACCATTTAAATTGTTGGGAAGAAATACTGGGCCTATTAGATTGTTATCAACAATTCCTGCCCAAACATTAACTTTGAAAGTCCTTTGGTGATGAATCTTTTTTTTGGCGTGAGGATTTTCGTCGACCCAAATGTGCTCGTTATGATGGTTTGATATTTTATTTCTACTGAAGATAGCCTCGGCGGTAAGTTTGATTTTAATTTATTTAGGAGTTATGGTAACCGCAATACATTGTACTTTATAGAGTTAATTCATATATTGGACAATTTTTAGTGAATAATTTAAACATAATTTTCTGAAAAATATCTTTTCCCATAATCCAGTTTCATTCTCAAACCTTTTGTCAAACTACATACTCAATACAAACAAAAATCAATTTAAAGCAGAAATGAAGGCATCATTACTAATGGAACAAAGCTTTTGTTATGTACTGTAAAACGTCCCATATCATTTCTATAAAATAACAACATTTTCGTTGTTTCCTATATATGTATATACATAAATCCCGTTTTCAAATGATATTTCATTAAAAATTACGGAATAGAAAATAATTTTAGCGTTATTTTTAATGCCATTGAAAGCTTCGTTTGTCCCTATATTATTGTTATTTTATTTTATACAGCTATTATAGTAAATAATTATTGTTTGATATGTAAAAAACGTGAATTTGTTTCAAACCAATGATTCAAAACGAGATCTAGTAGATAATTTTGCAATTTTGCAATGTTAAAATGTTCCAACGATAGAATCTTTACCACAGAAAATAAATGAGATATTAGAAAAATAAAATAATAATACTTCACAGTAATTACTTCTTCTTCTCAGAGTCTGTCTCTGTCTCGAGCTATTCTAAATAGTTGCTCAGCTCTCTTTATTCCTGTCCACTCCCTGATATTCTTCAACCAAGAGGCCTGCTTTTTACCAATTCCTCTGCGTCCTTCTATTTTACCCATCATAATAAGTTGAAGAATATTATATTATGTTATATCGGTCTCCCCGATAATTACTTAAAACAACATATTGAGATATGTCCTAAATTGGAGTTATTTCTTATTGCAGGAAAAATACTCATATTCTTTACTTATCAAGTTGAGTTACAATTCTTCTTCTTCTAGTGCCATCTACACTACTGAAGGTTAGCTATAACCATTGCAAACACGTCTCAATTTTCTGATTTCCTTAAGAGCATCTGTGTGTTTAATTCTTGTCCAGTGGCGAATGTTCTTCAGTCTTTGAACTTTAGGATTTTATTATCTTTATTGCCCTCTGTTTCTATTTTCAGACGAGGAGGTTATTGTCTAAGGGGACATCTGCTTCAGGAAGAGTCTTAATGCTTACAATGGAATTTCTAAATCTTAGCCTGGTTAGAATAAAATCGATCTGATTTCTAATGCAATTTTGTTCATTATCCTGTGGTAACCTCCAGGTATACAGTCTATGGAGTGGTAATCGAAACCATGTGTTCATAATCGCCAGTTTTTTTTTAACAAAATTGAGCACATCTGTCGCCTCTAGCGACAGATTGGCTTGAGTTACAAACCAAAACTGCGCAATTTGGAAAAGTTTGACGTTTTTTGATTTCGATTTTTTAATGCCGCTATATATTTCTAAAACAACTCCCGCTATTTTTATGTCATTTTTTCCACTGATATCTTAGGTAGTTTTTTGTTGCATGTTAAATTTCTATTTAAACCAATACGAGTGTCTACAACTACACTAGGAGCAACATTTGTCAGTGGTCAATCTGGCAGACACATGTTGGCAAACACATAAACTTAAAATAAAGCATGTAATTTGCTTGTTTCTACCATAGTCATATACAGTCGTGCTCCCCCAGTGCAACAGAGAAAACTAATGCAAAGCAGTCCCTGCATCTATGTCTAATGGGCCATGATTTGCCGATCCAACAACAATTTGAATATCATATAAACCTTTACTGGTCTTCTCTGTAAACAATAAACCTATAACTGATATTTTCTACAGTGCTATAGTCTTTAATAAAGATACATTTTGACTAATCATAATTAAGACTTTTACCAATTTAATTTTTACCCCTATCCCCTATCAAGGAAACAACCTTTCAGGTGCTGGATTCCTCAGCTGGTCCGTCGGAGCTAAGGAGTGCCTCAGAAGCTTTATGCAGTAAGAAAAAATATTCCATCGGACCATCAAAGTTCGCTACGGCGAACTCTTTATTCGCACAGACATTTTCTGTGAGTTTTGACGATTCTAGCAAAAAGACTGAAGTTGAGTTGACGCGACCTTTGATGACAGCTACTGTTATCCTGACTATGTACAATCTAGAAGTGACTCAAGTAATAAAAATACAGCGGTTTATAATTATTTTTAAATGTGGCTTGTCACATTATTTCTATTTTAGATTAAAGTATAATTGTAGTGGCTTGTGACATGGCTTCTTATATTATTGCATTTTGTTGTAGGATAATGAACAAGGTCCGTCAATAAAGAGGACAAAACCAAAAACACCTGACAAAATTCCAACAAGTCGATGGACACAAAGAAATGCATTTTTGGCAATTTTTTTATCGTTTTGAGGTTGTTGTATTCTTGTTCTACATCCATATTTCTTTTCATCCCATTTA